>CAKAOH010039196.1:26338-42553 GCA_916701665.1 Sebastiscus tertius | reverse complement strand
ATTATGGCGAGGAAAAACTGGCATGGCCATTTTCAAAGGGGTCCCTTGACCTCTGACCTCCAGATCAGTGAATGTAAATGGGTTCTATGGATACCCACGAGTCTCCCCTTTACAGACATGCCCACTTTATGATAATCACATGCAGTTTGGGACAAGTCATAGTCAAGTCAGCACACTGACACACTGACAGCTGTTGTTGCCTGTTGGGCTGCAGTTTGCCATGTTATGATTTGAGCATATTGTTTTATGCTAAATGCAGTACCTGTGAGGGTTTCTGGACAATATCTGTCACTGTTTTGTGTTGTTAATCGATTTCCAATAATAAATATATACATACATTTGCATAAAGCAGCATATTTGCCCACTCCCATGTTGATAAGAGTATTAAATACTTGACAAATCTCCCTTTAAGGTACATTTTGAACAGATAAAAAAAAAAATGTGATTAATTGCAATGAATTATGGACAATCATGCAATTAATTTGGCAGCCCTACTTTTTTAATTTAATCAGAACATCTGGATTTATCACAGTCCCTATAACATCCAGCACCATAGCACTACATTGGGAGGGCACACATCTTTGCAAATTAAATAGTATTTACTGAGTTAATCTTGGCATGTAAACTATTAATTAAATATCGATACAGTATTACAACACATAATATTCTCTTACAGCCCTAGTTACACATTAATTAACGTTATAACCCTATAGAAACAGAAGCAGCTGGAGGTTTAACAGACACATGTAACTCCATTATAAACTACAGGTACACAGCCTGCTAGCTTACTTCAACGTTACAATAACGACACTAAATGATGGAAAAATCATAAATAAAGAATCAATAATCACAGCTGGTAGTGTTGTTGATGTTTGGTGAACTTAAAAGAGTAATTTATTGTCATAAAACGTCCTTTTAACAGCAGGGAACAGCACACAGACTGTTAAACTAAAACCCAACACGCCTCCTGAGAGAGGACTCCACTGAGCTAGCATGTTAGCTTGTCATGCTAACAGCACAAAGCGGTTACACGAGGATAAACAGGCCACTGCTTTAATAATGTACATATGTATAGTTGTGGTTATAACCTACCCTCTTTATCAGCCATATTCCAGACTCTGCGCTGTGTCACGATGCTCTGAAGCAGAGTAGTAGGTTGTTTATAGTGAGTACTGCTGCTGTTAAAGCTGCTAGTAGACTCCACTACTGAACACTGGTGCTTCCTTTTCAGCGCCCAATTACTCGATGCGTACTGCGCATGCGTTAGTACGAGCAGACCAACAAGGGTCAGCACTGCGCTGCAGACTGCGTATAGGTAGGGAGCTGCGCAGACAACAAGTGGTGTGTTCATGTGAAGCTCGTGAACTCGTGTGTGTACTATTTCATTTTTATGTTTTATTTTGTTTGCTTTAATTCATCCCTTTATTTCCTTTATATGTATTGATTTAATTGTTCTTTGTATTGTTTACAAATTTAAATAAAGTCTATTGAAAAAAAAATTATATGTATATATATAATGTTTTTATATTATATATTTTATATTTTAATTATTATATTTTAATATTTTAATTATATATATATATACATATATATATATTTTTTCCAATAGACTTTATTTTAAATTTGTAAACAATACAAAGGACAATTAAAACAATACATATAAAGTAAATAAAGGGATGAATTAAAACAAACAAAATAAAACACATAAAAATGAAATAAAAAAAAAAAAAAGTAACATAAAGCACAAAACATGCCAGGGGTTAATATAAATAAATAAATAAATATATTTTTTTCAATAGACTTTACTTAAATGTGTAAACAATACAAAGAACAATTAAATCAATACATATAAAGGAAATAAAGGGATAAAGTAAAAAAAAAACAAAATAAAACAAATAAATATGAAATAAATAAAACAAGTAACATAAAACACAAAATATGCCAGGGGTTAACATAAATAAATAAATATACATATATATTTCAATAGACTTTATTTTAAATTTGTAAACAATACAAATCAATACATATAAAGGAAATAATGTTTTTTTTTTCAATAGACTTTAACTTTTTTTTATTTTGTGAATCCCTTTTTAATTTGAACTATTTATTGATGGATTAATATTTCATTTGTAAATTCTTTTCATAATCTTTCCTTTTATTGCCCATTAAAATGTCAAATAATTAAATACTTTGTAATTTTGTCCATTTATTCATAGATTAATACATTGATTTGTAAACACATTTATTAATGAGTTTTTTTATTGTACTAGTTATTAATGAATTAATTAAAATGCTCTATTACTATTAACGTGACTCTTATGGTCCTCCATAGTTATCATGGTAATGTTTAGTATTGGCTCAAATCACAGATGAGCTAAAGTGCATCTGAGGCTAACAAGTACAGCTGATTTAATTAAGATAACAATTTTGTTTTTGTGTCGTGTAATGAGCACTACGGCCTCACTTTGCATTCCAATGAGTTTATTTTGTAAAAGTCTCGTCCATAAACAGCAAAAAACAGTTTACAGTAAATTACAAACCTTGAAAATGCAAAACATGTTCCAAATACGAGCATAACAAAGATTTGAAGGAAATAAAATAAAAAAAGCATGAGTTTACATACAGAAAGTGTCTTAATCAGCTATCATCAAAAAATAAATATACGGTAGGTCTATAATCTCATGACAACAATTAGCGGAAGCAACGTAAAGGCAACCGGCACAGAGAGAGAAAGAGTCTGGTGTCATCTTTAATCAAACTAAGTAAACTCTATCTGTATTAGATGAAAACCATTATCACAGCTCTTCCTAATGTGGTTCAGTTTACCGTCAGGTTTAGACATTGAGACGAGGCAACAGAAAAAAAAGTGGATCTTTTCCTCCAAGTCCATCGCACATACTAACAAATATCTGATTTTTAAACTAAGAACCAATGGATACTTTCATATAAGAATGATCTGGAGTACAACAGTAGAGCATGCCACTATAAAAAGCTTTGAAATATACAGTGATCTATTTCACAGATACACAGAAGAACAGATGTATCACGTTTTTCCATAAAAAGATGGAGCTGTTTTTACCTAGAGAGAGCAGTCCGAGTAGAATAGTGGTCCTATATTCTACAACAAAAGTCAAATATACAGAGAGATAGTTAATTTTGAGTTACAATGTGTAACCCAGTTGTGCACAACACTTCATACATTTATCTATGTATTTCCATTTTGTCTTTTTCTGGTTACATAAAAGAGTAACATATATGGTGATGGATAATGTTTATGACAGTTAATGACTGAATATCCCATAACACCCCGTCCCGTAATTATCCTGGTAAAAAAAAAAGCAATTCCAAGCTACAACTAGAGTGATCAGTACACTGCAATACCCAACATATATCATAGATGGTAGGAGAGTATATATATGGAAGTCTTATCAAATGTATTTGTACACAGTGACAGGTGATCATGAGTGGTACGATACAGATAGGTATGCATGGGCCAGTGTAAATACTGATTGATGGCTATCTATACGATGTGTGATTATGAAATACTGGGAAGAACACGAGCCACTCCAACCCACCGTCATCTACATGTGCCACGACTGTATTATATCATGTCACATACTGTACAGAGAAGAAATACTGTGTTTTTTACTGTAACAGAATTCATGAACTACTAAAAAAGTGACCTTCTGAGGACATATGATAAATCACTTTTCAACAATAATTAAAGAGGCAGTAAGTAATCTACTGTGATGTACTTTAGAGTTTGACATACTACTACTGAATACTACTACATTTTGGGAAGGAAAAACTGGCATGGTCATTTTCAAAGGGGGCCCTTGACCTCTGACCTCAAGATATATGAATGTAAATGGGTTCTATGGGTACCCACGAGTCTTCCCTTTACAGACATGCCCACTTTATGATAATCACATGCAGTTTGGGGCAAAAACCATGCATTTCTTTGAATGTAGTATAGATGTCTTATTTCCATCTATTCTAAAATGGTGTGTTTGAATATTTCTGCAGACTGGGGTCCCTAAATAGTCTTGATTTACATAAATTGGGTATCACTGTAAAGCTGAGACTCTTGTGGATCCAATGAGCCCAACTGTATTCATGTGTGATGATGTTAGTCCCCATAGGAGCCATTTCATTGTAGTGAGACCATTTTTTTTAAACTTGACCTCAGTGTATAAAATGACCTTTGGTGACCTCTAGGATAATCACAGCCTCATGAAACTTTACAGCCACAAACTAGAGACCTAGAGCATTCAGAGGATGGATGGCTTTCCTAGCTACATTGACAATAAGGGGGTTTCTGAGCAGTTTACACAACAGAAGTGCTCGCCATCCAATCGGCGTAAAATGCAATTCTTGCAGAAATCTCCAAAATGTCAAAAAGTTTTTGAAACCAAATCACAGCATGGCTTTTTCTATGGTGTTCCTCAAGGTCTTGGTGTCTTAATGTGGTATTTTTAGAGGGATTACTGATCATTTTTATCAATTTGTGAGTGGTAAATAAAGGTTAAATTTAGCACCAAATCTGTGTAACAAATGGTATCAACCCCAAAAATTGCTGCAACAACTTATGAGACATAATAGAGCATGGGGATGATGACCATATACTTCTATCATAATGTTTTAAACCCTTATACACTTTCACAATTCATTTTAAATTCAAATTAATCTTCAGGTTCCCAGCTTTCAGATGATGTACACCACTTCTATGTGACATCTCCTGTTGACCTGCTATCTCCCCCTTCAGACCCCCTCAACCCCCCCTGTGGGTCTCAGAGGGTTAACATGCCCGAAACAGTTTCACATTTCACTCTGAGAGATACAGTAGCCAACCATTTCACATCCTATTTGTCAATTTTGGAGCTTTTATTAGCCCTAATAAAGTTATCAGTTCATTATTATCTTAGAAATTTAACTGTAGTGGGTTTGTCAGAAAGTCTTCTAGTAATTATGTTAACTAAAATGGCCGTGTGTGTAGGATGTGGCGGCATCTAGTGGTGAGGTTTTTTGACAACGCTTTAAATTATTGTTTTGGTAGAGTGTAATTTATGTGCTGCAGGATAATCAGAAATAATAGTTCTGACATGTTCAACAAAACCTTTGAAAGAGATGGACATTACTGCTGTGTTATCCAATGATTCAGTTCTACTCTTGTAGTTATTAAAAGGGTCAAAGGGAGCCACCCACACCGCCCACCAATTGCTTAACAAATAAATGTCACTTATTACAGGTTATGAAACCTTACAATTTCAAACATTTGTATTCAGATTGGGTTATTATAGTCTGAGCCTAGTAGAGAAAAGGCTCCGTATAAACACATATGATCACAATGCCTAATTGTTGCCGATAGAATACGATGATAATCAAGTCAAGTACTTAATGCCCCTTTAAATATCCTATACTTCACGTTTATTTATCAATATATACTCACAAGCATTCAGAGTCACTGGTGATTAAAAATCTTAATCTGTCTATTTTAGAGAGTTCAAGATGACGAAGGCTTTGATTACCGACGCGGCCCCTTGGCGTTCAGTTTAACCGCTGAAAAAACAGTGTGACATAATGCCCAGTTATACGCTGGCATCCACGTGATACCAGTATATCAGTACGGGTACATCAAACACATACTGGAGGTCCAACAGAGGAGTGGAGGTGACGATGGCAGCCAGTAGATGGTGCTGATGAGAAATCATGTTGTAGATTCACCTTTCCAACACCACAGCTACAAAGAATGATTTCCCTTTAATGCTTTCTTCCCTTTAATGTTCTTCTATGAGCAGCTGGTTCTGGGGGGACACAATAATAAAGAAGTATTATTAATCAAGTTAATTAAAACAACAAAAAACAGTAGATTGCTGCAGGCATGACGTATTTTTGGAGGCCAACCAGGAAGTTAGCATCGCCCTGGTTCCCTCGACAACAAGCCGATGGGATTGTTCCTTTTGGTTTTGGATTCGGTAAGATGTTCTCCACAAATGAACGGCACTTTTCGGATTTTTGAAGTGTGAATTAGGGCTGTCAAAGTTAACGCGATAATAACACGTGAACGCAAGTTTGTTTTAACACAACTTGTGATTTTTATGTTGTAGCGGGCTCAGTTTTTTATAGCTAGAGTGAAGATACTGGTATCATATGAAACTAGAAAACCTAAAGAACCCAATGTCATACTAGCTCGTTGTGAAGGAGGCTAAATAACGCTCCAAACTTATGCTAAATTTTGGCGAGGAAAAACTGGCATGGGCATTTTCAAAGGGGTCCCTTGACCTCTGACCTCCAGATATGTGAATGTAATATCTGTCATTGTTTTGTGTTGTTAATTGATTTCCAATAATAAATATATACACATTTGCATAAAGCAGCACACTCCCATGTTGACAAGAGTATTAAATACTTTACAAATCTCCCTTTAAGGTACATTTTGAACAGATAAAAAATGAGCGGTTCATTTGTGATTAATCATGATTAACTATGGACAATCATGCGGTTGTCCTTGCGGAAGGACGTGAGATCACAGTGATCTTGACCTTTGACCACCAAAGTCCAATCAGTTCATCCTGGAGTCCAAGTGGACATTTGTGCCACATTTGAAGAAATTCAGTCCAGGCGTTCCTGAGATATCCCGTTCACTGTGGCCTGTTCCTCCCCACCTAATGAATGATTGGAGTGCTAAATATGTCGCCGTTTATGAATCCCACCTTACTGTCGGTGGTATTTTGGATGATGTCGTTGTCGGCGTCTCCTCCCTCTGAGCCGCTCTTCTGGTCGTCATCTTTGCCGTCCTTTTCCAGGTCATCCTCTCCAGACGAGATCCTCGACAGCTTGGAGGATTTCTGCTACAGACACACAGATCAGGATGCGGGAACACTTGCTGAGTGTCAGAATTTTCTAAAAATGTGAGTAGCAGCATGTCATGCTTTGCAGGGGATAGACCAACACAGTTAAGAGGACAATAAGCATTCAGACTTAGATGACTCCTCTGCACACAGTGCCCCTGTGATAACACATCTATAAGGACTCTCTGTATAATGTATTGAGAGGGGACCCCTATTAACTGTTACACCGTCGAACGACTTGCTGGGCTCTCCGTCGCTTGCTATAACATATAGAGTGCTGCAGGAATGAGTCTGTAAACCCGGAAATGGGTTAGCATTTTAGCATTTCCGGTTCCCTCGTCAGGAAGTCAATGGGTTTTTAGTTAGATGCCTGAAATAAGGTCTATGGTTAACACAAGCTGTGTCTTTAAAAAGGTGGTTGCTAACAAGAAGCTAAATGAGACTACTAAACGCCATCTCGTCCTCCTTTACAGCCTCGTTGTGTATACTCACGCCCATGCGACCGTGGTGTCGTTCGTTTATAGTCTAATGTCCATAGCTAACCACGATTAATCGCAAATTAATTTTTTACCTGTTTGAAATGTACCTTAAAGGGAGATTTGTCAAGTATTTAATACTCTTATCAACATGGGAGTGGGCAAATATGCTGCTTTATGCAAATGTATGTGTATATGTATCCTTGTAAATCAATTATCAACACAAAACAATGACAGATATTGTCCAGAAACCCTCACAGGTACTGTATTTAGCATAGAAAATATGCTCAAATCATAACATGGCAAACTGCAGCCCAACAGGCAACAACAGCTGTCAGTGTGTCAGTGTGCTGACTTGACTATGACTTGCCCCAAACTGCATGTGATTATCATAAAGTGGGCATGTCTGTAAAGGGGAGACTCGTGGGTACCCAGAGAACCCATTTACATTCACATATCTGGAGGTCAGAGGTCAAGGGACCCTTAGGTTTTTCTAGTCTCATATGATGCAGTTATCGTCACTCTAGCTTTTTCTCTCAGGCCAATTACTCTGAAGTGGAGTAAAGATTTTGTCTTCACACAAAATTCAGATTCAAATATATATTTCTTGACATTAATTCATTATTAATTATATTTCATCTGTAAAGTCTGCTGTCATTTATGTGTGTGAAGATACCTAAAATGTATATGGTCACCATCTACATGGTAACAATTGCATCACTAGTAGCACTGGCACAACCTATCCCATCCCAATGCTAAATGCTTCAAGAGCTCCATTTTAAATAATTTCACCTTTGGTCAGTGTGTGTGTGTGTGTGTGTGTGTGTGTGTGTGTGTGTGTGTGTGTGTGTGAGAGTGTGAGAGAGGGTGCCGTTGAAAACAACCAAAGGATTGTTCCCCACCTCTCACCACCCCATAAATACAGAGATCACATTTAATCTTTTCTCAGCTGTACCTCTTGTACACACACACATCAGCGTACCTCTCCACAACAGCGCCACATTCCTTCGGATGCACCACATGTGCTGTGCGTAATGGAGCCCAGTTGCTAGGCAACAGTGGTTGCTAAGCGAGGGGCAGGATGCATGTGTCTTTTTCAACCTGCTTCCATTTACAGCAGCAATGGCTTACGCACTAATACAGTAACACAGTGTGGCAGTGCTCTGCAGCACTCCATCCCTTCAAACCTACGAGCTTTTTTTTTTTTTTTTTTTCAAAATAAAGGCAAGGTCAAACAGAAGAGAACGGTGTAATGATGAATACGGTAAAATCATCAGGAACAGAGGCTGTTAAAGAGCATGTTGGAATGAAAATGTCATACAGTGAAGCTATAGTCTAAATTTCAGCAGAAAAAAACCCCACTAAAGGAATCAGCCAGGTTGCTCTGTTGTCAACAAATCCTTAACTGGAACAGTAAATATTGTGTCCATGAACAGCTGAGTATCCCAGTACACTGAAGAACTGCTCACAGGTTTTATATGTCCCTCTAAAAATATGCATCAGATATGTATGTTGCTCAAACAGGAGGAAATAGAGCATTTGCTGGGGATCATATTCAGTGGCAGATTAATCCACATTTGCTGCAAAATAAATTACAGTGTGTGTGTTCAAGGTAATGAAGGAACATGTCACCCAGTGCAATGGTGAGGGCAGGTTTTTAATCATGCATTCATGCATGTGTGGTTATTTGGAACAGACATGAACACATTTGCCTTTAGAGGTGTAGTGTATGAACTGGTTTGAAGTATACTGAGTGAGCCCTTTAGAGAGTCCAGTATCAACCTGTTTGTACATGATCGTTTCCCAACCTTTACTCCAAAGAACTGTTCATGCCAAGTGTCCAATAAGAAAACATGACATGAAAGATTGCTTCTAAATTCATAAAATCTAGCCTCTGAACTGATCATATCGTCTCCAGACTGGCTGCACATCACCTTCAGTGCTCCTATTAGACCTGAGTTTCCCCCTCCTACCCCCATCCTATGTTAGTATGTTCACCAGCTGAAGTGAGGTACCTTAGCGGTGGCCGTCTTTTTCCGTTTGGATGCGGTCTTGTCTCCCTTCAGCTTTTCCTTGTCATCTTCCTCCTCAACGGAGTCGCCCTCCTCACCCTCGCTGCTGCCGTCAGCAGTGTTTCCTCCCTCTTCTGTTTCTGATGAACTCTGTTGCTGGATGGCCTGGGTACGAAACATGTCAACCTTTTTTTTTGTTGCAAAACTAACCACAGAAACTGATACTTCAAATTTATAAATGCGAGACTGCAAGTTTATCCACCTTATTCTTGGGGGTGTTACCGTAGTAACCATTATGGGGGTAACTTCCGGTGAGGTAGCGATAGTAGCAGTAATCTAGTTAGTCCCATACGCTAACTATAGTAACAGGAATTCACCTTCAATTTAGCAAATCCTGCTTTATTTTTGAACAGATATTTTACTAATGTTAAATTTTGCATTTCTTTAAAATGTCCTTGCGGCGTTCTGGTACTCGTTGCGCTGTTCGCTGCTGTACTAACAACCAGACAAAGATCAATTTGTGTCTTCAACAACAGTGTGTTGAACATGCACCCAAAACAAAAAGGGATTGTTTCCATCACCGACCTGCAGACGAGGAATCCAGAAGACTGTGGCTGAGAAACTTAAACTTGAAGAGACCACCACAAACCCTTTAACGTTACGTGTACTCATTTCATTTAATCGACAAAAAGCCAACGGAGGAAAACCCGTATCCTACTTTGTGTTTAGGCTACGAAAGAGCAGCGGAGAAGAGACGTAGAGTCCTTGAAAGGACAGACAGCAGCTCCAGGAGAACATCAGGTATGATTTCATGTGTAGGGACAACACAGCATTGTAGCGTCTGTTTAATGACAGCCAGATACTTTGACTATTTTCTGTACAGTTTAAAATGTAAAACAGTTTATGGCACGGGCTGCAGGGCAGCATTAGACTAAAAATAGTTTAAGTACGGTTATCTGTGTGCAGAAAAAAACAAAACCTTTTCAGAGTGTTCATCGCTTCACCGTCTGTAGAGTCATTAACGTAGCTAAATATGTTAGTGTAGGTTATCTGAGGCCACTTCTTCAGGTCGTCCTCCCATCCCTCCATATTAGAAGGCAGAGCTATGATCACATTACCCCTTTGAGGTGTAATAGATGTACATCACTACATGTTTTACGAGATTTTTTTAATACAATTGCTCTAAGAGGTTCCGGTTCAGTGACACGACGCGCTGGAAGTTGCGCCCATAGTTCACACAAGGCATCATGGGGGCTAGGAATAAGGTGGATACAAATTTATCTTTCTTACAGCAAACACTAACAGCCCTTTCAGTTGCGTCTTCCACTTTTGGTGAGGCAACAGTGTGGCTTTGTTGAGCATCAAGTCTGTCTGGCATCTCTCCTGTTGTCTCCCTCATGTCTCCTCTCTGGACCACAGATACAATAGACTGCCCACTGACCTGATAGCCTGTGAACTTGACTCCGGGGTTGTTCTCGATCTCCCACAGGCCCTCGTTGAAGCCTTTCCTCTTGTTGGACTTGCCAAATTTGTCTTTGTACTCCTTGTAGGGTAGAAGATCCTTTGGGCCCAAGAATGCACTAAAGAAGAGAGAGAGACACTTACTACAACTACTACTACTATTACAACTACAACTACTACTACTATTCCTACTACTACTACTACTATTACAACTAATACTACTACTACTATTACTACTACTACTACTACTACTACTATTACTACTACTACTACTACTACTACTACTATTACTACTACTACTACTACTACTATTACCACTACTGCTACTACTACTACTACTACTACTACTGCTAAAACAGTCTGGAAAACCACATGATGTTTCAGGAGTTAAATTCGTCAGGACCATACATAAAAGTTTTCAAATTTAAATATGTAAGATTTTGCAGAAATATTGAGCTGCTGAGCAACATCAAAACAAAACACTAGTTTTAGTATTAAAGTAGTATTAAACTGTATTAAATTGTAATAACCTTGTATAACCTCATCTCTGTCTAACAGAGAACTCTCAGCTCTACAGTTTCTGTCTCAACCAGACTCCACTCTGTTTTAGTCTGTAATAATCTTGCACATGTTGAATTTTGAACAGCTACATTTGCACATTTACTACCTCAATTATTTTTTTATTACAAACAAAACATTGCAACTTGCACACTTGCTAATGTATAAAGTATGTTATTGCACACTTGCTAATGTATAAAGTATGTTATTGCACACTTGCTAATGCATATAGTATGTTATTGCACACTTGCTAATGTATATAGTGGGTTATTCTATGTTTATAATCTAGATTTTTTATCGCAGTTGTAGTAGTCAGGTATATCTATAGTGTATTCAAATATTCTTTATATTTTGTATTCTATGGATATATTTCTTTAGTGTTGACATGGACATTTTATGTTCTGTTACTGTGCATTGCTTGGATAACCTGCTGCTGTAACACAATCATTTCCCAATTTGGGATCAATAAAGTACATCTATCTATCTATATATCTATATATCTATATATCTATATATCTATCCATCTATCTAGAAGTGAAACCATGGCTGACCCCATTTATTTAAAAAAATGTTTGCTTATACAAACAAGTTTATACAACTATTATTTACATGGTCAAGAATTTCACTTTCACTTTCACTCTTAACATGTTGATATGGCCTAAACTAAGGTATTGACAAAAGTATTCCCTTGGCAGGGATATCAAAATGTTTATATTAAAATACAGAGTTCTATTTATACAAAAAAATCTTCATGTAGCAGCAATGTCAAAATCTATTAGAGTCTAAAATACGGTGCCTACGTTTCATGGGTCCCAAAGAAGAAGATGGGGTACTTGTTGGCGGGCGGTTTGACAGCTCCTTCTGGAAGCTCATCAATCTGAAGGACAGGGAGAGAGAAACTGTTACTCAATATTTATTATATTTTTCTGTAGATGACCAGTAATCTGTTAAAGCAGCAGTAGGCATTAATGGAGCAAATATGATTAAAAAAAGTTATTTTTATAAAACGGTCACTATATCCTGACAGTAGTAGATGAGACAGGTAATCTGATAAAAGATCATGTGCCTCCTCCTGTGTCCTCCGGTGCTCCTAACGGCATCTGCAAGATTTCACAGACCGGTGGAAAACAACCAATCAGAGCTGATCTGGAGCCTGCCGTTTCTGAGCAGCTGTCAATCACTCGCAAACTCCGATCAAACGGTCAAACTAGGCAGTGTGATAATTAGGTGATAATTTGCAAGTAACCTATATGACATTTCTTTGTAATTACTGCCAAATTACCCCAAAACTTACCTCAAAATGTATCGAAAATTACTTTATTATAAACATGATTTAATAATTATATGCTAAAATAGCATATAATGGTTAAAATAAGGCCCTTAGGCTTGAGAAGCGGCTGTGCGCTGCTCTTCATTGGAGATGCAAAACCAAAACTAATAGAAGACACTTCTGATCAGGCACAAATCTCACCATTGTGTGATTTATTGTCTACACAAATGTAACCTGGTAGCTAATGTCATGATTCAGGGAGGTTTTTTTTAAAGAAATTTCAATTAAGTTATTTGCTAATTATCATCTATTTATCAGCAGACATGGAAATAAAGCATATCAATAAACTTTTTTTTCTTTTCCTGGAAATGTATTAAAGGTCCCATATTGTAAAAAGTGAGATTTTCATGTCTTTTATATTATAAAGCAGGTTTAAGTGCTTTATAAATACTGTTGAACTATCAAAACACTCAATATATGGAGAAATACACACAGCCAAAATTCAGAAATTGTGCGTTTGAAACAAGCCGTTAGGATTTCTGTCCATTTGTGATGTCACAAATATACAATATTTAGACCATTACACGGTTTTAAACATAAACATTCTAAATGTGTCCCAGTTTATTTCCTGTTGCAGTGTATGTAAATAACATCAGCTGACAGGAAGTAAACATGCACCCAAACTGTTGCCTAGCAACGCAATTCCATTGCAATTCCATTGCAATTCCATTGCAAAGTGCACTAAAACGGAGCGTTTCAGACAGAGAGGAAATACAGGTATATTCAGACAGACAGTATGAGGAAAACAACATGTTTTTTGAACATTACAGCATGTAAACATGTTCTAGTACAAACACAAAATACAAGTATGAACCTGAAAATGAGCACGATGTGGGACCTTTAAATAAATTACCAGCTCTTGGGAAAAAGCGGAATATAATTATTAAATAATGTTTATAAGTAAGTAATTTTCAATTCAATTTTGAGGTAAACATTGGGGTAATTTGGGACGAGATTTCAAAAAGGTTACTTGCTAATTATCACCTAATTACCATGAAATTTGCAGACCTGTAAAATTAAGTGTTACCATATATATATATATATACACAGACATGGGCTTATTTGTCTTGTCATTCTGTA
Source organism: Sebastiscus tertius (assembly GCA_916701665.1). NCBI lineage: Eukaryota > Metazoa > Chordata > Actinopteri > Perciformes > Sebastidae > Sebastiscus > Sebastiscus tertius. The sequence goes on along the minus strand of CAKAOH010039196.1, from coordinate 28,785 downwards.
TTATATATACAATAGTAAAGAGATCCTCCAAGTAATTTGTTATAAGAGGTTACAAATGGAGGCTGACAGTAACTCCTAACCAACATGATAGCCAACATGTGCGCCATTGAATTTGAGGCCATACTCTGTCTGCTATGATGTGGCTATAGTGTATAATAATAATAATAATAATAATAATAATACATGACATGATTTATAGTAAATGAGACGAGTGTACTGATAGTAGTGTTGAATCAGAGATGCTGCGGGTTACCTGAGGTCAACTACTGGCTCATTTATTCCCTGTGTGACTGACAGCTAAATGCAAACATTACAATGAAAAAGCACATGTTGGAGTAATTGCTGGATGAAATTATTAACATGAAAAAAAAAAATGCGTTACAACCTTATAAGATAAGATAAGATAAGATAAACTTTTATTAATCCCCGGAGGGAAATTCAGGTGTCAAAGCAGCAACATCAGCAAACAGAGTGAAACACAGGAGAGGTAAAGGTATACAAAAATTATAAAAACAATAATAGAGATATAAAAGATACAGAGTGAATGGGTGAACATAGTGTGTGCAGTCCATCAATAAATAAATGTATGTGCAATAAATAAATATAATATGTACATATGTGCAGTCTATAAAGTGGTATATAGGATGTATAGTGTAAAGTAAGTGTAAAGTGCACCCATGGTTAGAGTCCAAGATGGTTGCAGATATAGTGCATGTTTAAAGGTAGATAGTGCATGTTTAAAGATAGATAGTGCATGTTTAAAGGTATGTTTAAAGGTAGATAGTGCATGTTTAAAAGTATGTTTAAAGGTAGATAGTACATGTTTAAAGGTAGATGGTGCATGTTTAAAGGTATGTTTAAAAGTAGATAGTGCATGTTTAAAGATAGATAGTGCATGTTTAAAGGTATGTTTAAAGGTAGATAGTGCATGTTTAAAGGTATGTTTAAAGGTAGATGGTGCATGTTTAAAGGTAGATGGTGCATGTTTAAAGGTATGTTTAAAGGTAGATAGTGCATGTTTAAAGGTAGATAGTGCATGTTTAAAAGTAGATAGTGCATGTTTAAAGGTACATAGTGCATGTTTAAAGGTAGATGGTGCATGTTTAAAAGGTAGATAGTGCATGTTTAAAGGTAGATAAACATGCACTATCTACCTTTAAACATACCTTTGAACATGCACAATCTACCTTTAAACATACCTTTAAACATGCACTATCTACCTTTAAACACACCTTTAAACATGCACTATCTACCTTTAAACACACCTTTAAACATGCACTATCTACCTTTAAACATACCTTTAAACATGCACTATCTACCTTTAAACACACCTTTAAACATGCACTATCTACCTTTAAACATACCTTTAAACATGCACTATCTACCTTTAGTGCATGTTTAAAGCAAAGAGCTGCAAAGAGCTGCATGGAGCAGGAAAAACGTGTTGAGAAAATGGAGCCCCAAATAAACAGTTATCATCATTTTGAAAATATTGCGTAAAAACAAAATGCTTTTTTTTTAATGGACGTTTTCAGGTCTCCAGTGAGAGAAGTACGCAGAGCAGAATGAGTCTGTGGAGATGATGGAGAGAAGAGCTCCAGCCAGCCAGCCGAGCTGTGCAGCATCCTCTCCTGTGTTTACCCCCAGAGAAGAGCACCGATCAGCGGCTGTGTTTTGTGAATCCACCCCGCCTCCCTGCGCTCCCAGCCCGGCCGCATCCCAGACTCACCCTCGCTGGCCAGTGCGGGTATCCCTTCATCTTAGCGAAAACCAGATCTCCTGCCTTGTACTCCCGCGGCCGTGGTCGAGCCATGTCGCTGGATGAAAACACAAACACGGAGGTGACTTTATAATCCTTCTTCTGCAGATCTCCCCGGGGCCCTCAACGCAGGGCGAAATTATCGACCATCAATGTTTTTATATCAAGACTGCAGTTTTACACGGAAATAAATAATTAAAATAGACGCGTAAAACCTGGGCCTGGGAGAGGGTTATCCTCTTACGCACGACTCCGAGAGTAACTGTGACCGAGAATGGCCTTAAGTTAGAGAGAGTACCTGGAAGAAGACAACGCACAGAGTGTCAGAAGAGGACACAGCAAACTTCCGGTCATCGAAATAAAAGCAATGACGCACTTATATGTTGTTAAATATTTGTTTTTGCTCTTATTCTCTTAAAAATACAGTCTGTTTTAATCCAAGAATGAATGAAAAGATGAACAAGTGCTGTCTCTACTCCACTAAAACACCATGTCATGTGTGAGATAAACACAACATATGAGCATATAATTAATAACACATGGTGAAAGTTGCCAATATATATATGTATTATTTTAAATAAATAAATAAAAATAAATATATATATTTGTATATTTTGTATAAATAAATAAATGTACACACACACATATATTAATAATAATTAATATTAATAATAATAATAGTGGAACA
>CAKAOH010039196.1:0-26318 GCA_916701665.1 Sebastiscus tertius | reverse complement strand
TCAAAAAGTTTTTGAAACCAAATCACAGCATGGCTTTTTCTATGGTGTTCCTCAAGGTCTTGGTGTCTTAATGTGGGATTTTGGAGGGATTAGTGATCATTTTTATCAATTCTTGAGTGGTTATATAATGGTTAAATTTAGCACCAAATCTGTTTTGCAACCCAAAAATTGCTGCAACAACTTATGAGACATAATAGAGCATGGGGATGACCATCATATACTTCTATCATAATGTTCTAAACCCTTATACACTTTAACAATTAGTTTTAATTGATTAATTATGTTTATTTCTTATCAATGACTAGAACAACTTGACACACAGTGCTGAGCAGCATCTCAAATTATTCTTCAGGTTCCCAGCTTTCAGATGACGTACACCACTTCTATGTGACATCTACTATTGACTGTTTATATCACCTTAAAGACCCCCTGTACCCTACACCTCTAAAAAAGTGGGCGGAATGGTAAGGGGTTAATAGGTGACGCATAAACAGCAATTACTAGAAAATATCACACCTGAAGAAACTAAAGTTTGCTCAATAACTCAAAATATCAAGAGCAGCAAAAAGATAATAAAAACAATCTGCCTGAAGACAGAATTGCTTATAATAAAAAAAAAAAAAAAAATCAACAAAAGTGCATCCAAACACACCTGTCTTGGCTCCGGGCGTTGCCCTGCGTCGCAGCGAGCGATCCAGGAGCTGATGTGTGCGGGTGGGACTGGCCCCCGCCATCAGCCTGGCTGTAGCTTCATGAAGGAACAACTGGAGAGAGAGATGGAGGGAAGAGTAATGAGGAGGAGGAGGAGGAGGAGGAGAAGGAAGAGGAGGAGGAGGAGGAGGAGGGACGATGACTCATACAGAATATTCGGCTCTACCTCAGAGAGACTTTGAAGCCTTGTGAACAACGCTGCTAAACGCTTGCCTCAGGGGCGTCTCTGTGTGTGTGAATATGTGTGTGTGTGTGTGTGTGTGTGCTGCAACACCTCCCAGCTAATTTCCACAGAGAATTGCATCGTGGACTGACTGCAAATATGTGCACAGGAAGTATTTGGATGTATATATGCGATGTGTTGCCATTTTGGCCGACAGGTTATGCGCCGCACATAAACATGTCGGGTTTATTGAGGATTTAAAGTCCCATTCTGATGAGTCAACACCAGAGCTGCATAGGTGTGTTCATCTAGTTTTAATAACTCCCAGAGTGTCTGTCAATCACGTTGTGTTTGGATGTTTGTTTATGTGTTAGACTGAGAGGAAATAAACAGTCGAGACAAAATGAAAGTTTGAATGTATGTCAGCAAGAAAATGAATCCCCCAAACTTCTCACTCGCTATAAGTCCAACTGAGCTAAATGACTAAATTAATAGGGCTGGGATGATTCACCTATCTCCCGATTTGATACTATCACGATACTTTGGTGCCGATTTGATATGTATTGCGATTCAATATTGCAATTTATTGCAACTTTTGTAACACAAGACCATGAGAAAAAGTTGAATCACACACTTCTAGGGACTTTTAATTTGGAAAATATCTAAATTAATACAGTAAGAATGTTTGATTTTCAGCATGTATGTAGTCAGAGATGTCCTGAAGTCAAATATATCAAAGAATAAAGACATTTCCCTCACAGATTATTGGTATTTTCTTCTTAATTTATAAGGGACATGTAATGTTTTATACTTCTGGTGAATATAATCCAACCAATCTTATTTCAATAGATGTATTTTGTATATACAGTTCCCTTTGTTAACACCTTATTTTGAAAACCGGACGTAGTCACACGTATATACTTCCACTAACTTCGTCTCTAGCTCTCCCGTCAGCTCCATTCTCTTTATCCATCCATGTTCAGCTCCATCTGGGCCGTTTGAATGCATTTAACATAAATGTCAGTATATGGGTGCTCTACAGTTGTAGCGTCGGCCCATTTGACCACAGAGATGAGAGCGGCGGCCGGCTCGACCGCAACGTTGCAGCAATACGATAACGTTTCCTGTCCATGACAGAGTTAGCATGCAGCTTTAGCCATGATGTCTAGCTCTGCTTTTCCTGTCAATGTGTGAAACCCAAAGTGTTTCCATCCTTTACTGGATGTGTAGTGTTTACCACGTCGGACTTAACATGAGAGGGTGCAGGTCGTATCCACGCCGACGCTCCGCCGTTTTCTGCTTTTTCGTTTCGGCTCACTGCGGTTTGTTTTGGTTGACGATACGGAACGGATATGACGTCACGTTACTCAGACTACAACAATAAAAGCGGTAACTTCCTTCTTCCTCCACATAGACTCAAATGAAGCAACTATATAGATTCTGGCATTAAAAAAAATCAATTTCAAAATCGTAAAAATAAACATTTCAATAGTAGTAATGAATACTGTTATAATACGTACTCTTCGCATTGCAGGCCTGAAGCTGTGTGCCAGCTTGCGTAGGGAGCTAAGATCTTGCTGAAAACCTTGGAGCTCCGGCGGGGAGGCCTGGTGGAGCCCCGCGGGGCCGCTGGTACCCACCGACCCCGACCCCGCAGGAAGAGCCCCCTGCTGATGCTGCAGGCGCCACACATTGGTCCTCATCACCAACAGGAGATCGCACAAGAGCAACTGGACGACCTAGAAAGAGAAACAAACAAGATTAGGATACATATGTACTAAAATAAAAACAAACATTCAATGCTTTTACTAAACACACACACACACACACACACACACACACACACATCAACCAGCACTAACTACAACAAGAGCTCTACTCAAAGCTGAAGGGCATTTTCCAGTCTCACTATGAGTGTGTGTGTGTTCTGCCGTTAGTGGCCCAGCTCTGTGTTGCACTGCAGGTACATTGCACTCCGCTGAGGCACACATGCAATGCAACTACAATGCACCACAGCTCCGGCCGTAGACGTGCACACACACTGCGAGCTACCTATCCACCAGCATCACCATCTGCTGAACGCCAGAGGGTAGGACGCCGCCGTATCACAGAGAGGAGTCGCTGCAGGGGGATTCGCAGTCTGTGGTGGCGTGTGTGTGTGTGTGTGTATACTCAAGTGATTATGTGTGGGCAATTTTCTGTGTTTACAATTTTATACACGCACATGTGTGAGCACATCTGTCACTGTGTGCATTCGTGTGTGTGCATTTTTTATATTTCTAATGCTGTTGCCTTCACAAAAGTTGACTTTAATGCGCACAAATCTGCAAGTGCTTGTGTGTGTGTGTGTGTGTGTGTGTGTGTGTGTGTGTGTGTGACTACCTTGTCTAAACTGGAGCTGTGGCAGTGTGGTCCTAGGTTGAGGCTGTCTCGAAGCAGGGTGCTGGCCTTGTCGCTGTAGCTCAGACTCAGCTGGCAGTTTTCTGGCTTGGACAGCAGAGCCCGCACCGCCCTGAATGTGTTCAGACACGCCTTGGGCAGAAGACTCCTGACAGAGCGAGGGGGCAAAAGAGACAGAGGACACAGGTTAAAGAAGTGAAGATGTGTGTGTGTGTGTGTGTGTGTGTGTGTGTGTGTGTGTGTGTTTGTCCTCTGCAGACAAAAGGTTATGCAACACACTTTTATGGCGGAGATACACTGCCTGCATGAGCAGAGCGTGGCAGCTGCCTCGCTGAACTGCTGCGTATCCCACGCGTGGGTTGTCCACACCGGCAGCGTTTCTGCTGCTGCTGTCAGCCCTTTCTTTCTACATAGAGTTTGCCTTTCATAACGGCCATTTCATTTCATTATAAATGCAATTTATATTTAAATTTAGACAGAAAAAGATTAAGAAGCGTGTGCTCATTTGTAAATAATAGTAATAATCCACAATTAAAACCCCGTACTTTATTCATTCATGGAGCCGTGCAAGTCACTGTATTTTCTACAACACTGTCCTGCAATTATTTCAGAATAAAAGCTTTGCGTTATAAAATGAAGGATTTCTGTACACAGAAAAAAAAAATGCTTTTTTTTTCATGTCTGTGACATATTCTACAGATACAGACATTGAAGGTGTTTCACTGTTACACTACTCATGCAGGCAGTGTGGCTTGCTCTAACCTGTCAACATAGACGGCGAAATAAAAAACAACAGGTTCCGCAGCCGCCGCGTGCTGCTCACGCAGGAGGTGTGCTGCTCTCCAGGCGGTGTGGACACGCCGTTTGGTCCTAGCCAGACTGCCCACGTGAGCCGTACTGCTCATGCGGGTAGTGCTGCTCGACTGCGTGTTAGCTGCGTCTCTTCTAGAGATTCGATGTCTCACCTATTTTTACCGTGAGCCTCACGCTGTTCACAGCAACAACAGACAGTTGAAAGTGATCGTCTGACAGTATATTGACATCATACCAGCAACATTACTACAGTTTGAATGTCTAGACATCTGTAGAATATGTCTCAGACATGAAAAAAAGTAAAGATTTATTCTTAAATCAATACTTCCTGCTTCCGTTTCAAAATAAAAGCCCTCAATTGTTGTTTTTTCTGTGGACACAATTCCTTCATTTGTCAACACAAGGCTTTTATTATGAAATATTTGCAGGACAGTGTTGTAGGAAATACAGTGACTTGCAGGGATCCATAAATGAATAAAGTACGGGGTTTTAATTGTGGACTATTATTTACAAATGAGCACACGCTTCTTAACCTTTTTCTGTCTAAAATAAATATAAATGACATTTATAATGAAATGAAATGGGCATTATGAAAGGCAACTCTATGTTAATGCTGCTGGTGTGGACGACACACGCCTGGGTCAAGCAGCACTTCTGCGTGGCAGCCGCCACACACTGCTGACGTTCCCTGTGAGGCCCGGGACGTTAGTCTGGCTGCAGAAGCTCCAGTGTGTGTGTGTGTGTGTGTGTGTGTGTGTGTGTGTGTGTGTGTGTGTGTGTGTGTGTGTGTGTACGTCCCAACTTACTCTGCGTTCTGCAGACTGCGGGGCAGGTGCTCGACAGTCGGATAGAGTCTCTCCGCCGCGGTGTCGTCTCCTTGGAGCCAGTTGATGATCACCACGGTAACCGAGGACCACCACTTGGAGTGGGGGTCACAGCCTGGAAGTTGGAACAAAAAAAAAAAAGTCAAAGGCAAGACACCTGCAGACAAACATGCGAATATTTGAATCTCCCCACTGCCCACTTTCACGTTTAACATGCATGAGAGTGCATACACACACACGCACACGCACACATACACAGACAGCTGCTGTCTGTATTTTGACCTCTGAATCAATCTGTTTCTCCCCTCTGGCATAGTCACAACATGCTGAGAGAAAGCAGCCATTTTGACGACTCCCTCATGAGGGAAAACTCCATTTAACATTGGGCAACACACACACATACACACACACACCTAGACTTCTAACACTGTGAGCAACCTGAGGCTCTGCCAAGAAAAGTCTCCCATTAAAATCCCTGCACAGCCTCCCCCCTCCCTCCCTCCTCCCTCCTCTCAAGGTGATCACCGATTTGACAGCGCTGAAGATAGATGAAGCAATCTAGCGGATGCCTCCCTTTCACCCTGTTTCCCTCAGATCTGTGATCAGTGAGGACAAAGGAAAAGTGGTGGGAGGGTGAAAGTCAACCCAGCGGAAATCAAGCCACTCAATCCAAAAAAAAAAAAGTATAAAAATGAACTTTATCTCACTGCTTCTTATTTTGCAAGCCCATTAAGGAAATCGAACGGATGGGGGCAGGTGACCGAAAGATGCGGGAAATGCAATTCTCTCAGAGAAGATAAGTAGTGATGAAGTAAGTACGGAGCCCAACTCCACACTTGAATGTGTTAATGTACTCGAGCAACAGAAGTAGTCAGTGAGTGTTTGGTTTTAGGAGCTGGTTTTTGGGTTGGGATTCAAAAACTGCTGCCATTAAATGGCACTAATGTTTTTTGTTGTTGTTTTAATTTAGTGTTTGTAACTATAGTTAGACGGAGTCTAAATGTCCCCACGGGGACAATAAAAGTATATCTTATCTTATATTTCAAGTATGGCTGTGAATTGATTCAAATATTGAATCGAGATTAATCTATATCTCACTGTTGAGCCAATCATTAACACCGCAGGGGATATTCCTTCACTACGACAGCCTGTATTACCGTGTGGTTATTTCATACAGATTATTTATTTATTGAATCACCAGAAAACATGCTGTATCGTGATATATATCGTTATCAAGATATAAAATTATGCCTATATCATTATAGAAGATTTTGGCCATATCGCTCAGCCCTATCTCAGATGTGTTGTTGACAGAAATGACAGCGACTTACCGGTCACAGTGGCCATGTTGGAGCCGATAGCGAAGGACTGGGAGGTGGCACCAGCTGCATCTGATGCACTGATCAACAGCTGCAGGTACTCCAGGGCGTCAGCATACTCCCTGAGGAGAGACACACACACTGAAGGGTTATTTTGCTGCTGCATGAACATACAATCTATATTATTACTGGTTTATTTTTTTTTAGTCCATTAAGCTATCCTTATTGTTTACTGTCAAATAGTAAATCAACCATGACACTCTAATAAATCATATTTTTAAAGTCATCGTGATATGAACATCCGCAGAAGACATGCGAAGACTGTCTGAAACGTTGGCCCCTGGTGTTAATGACCGTAACGTTAGCATTTATTATCACGTTGCATACTCTCCTCTGGTCTGTGTGTCGGAGTTGTGGAGATCTCAACATACTGTACACGCACGCAGCGAAGTCAGTGAACAGTTGATCAGAGAGGCCGCGGTTGAGAGCGTAAAGAGAACCAGGTGAAGCAGAGCTGACGACAACTACGCTTGTTACTGTAATAAAACCTTCGCAAGTATAAACCAAAATACTTATACGCTAGCTCGGCTAATAGCGAGTTGTTACAAACAAGTGTTTTTGTTGAATTGCCTCTTAGTGAAGGCTCTGAATGAGTTTCCTCTAGTAAGCAATGTTTCAGTGTTTGTGTCCGGGGGGATTTTACTGTGAAGGGTGGAACGAAAGGAGTGGAGCAGTGATGCGCCGCTGTTGACAAGGTTGGAGGCCTCTTACTGCGGAGCCTCCGTGTTATTATCAGAAAGTATGTGCGCAACTTAACCATCGGCTATACGAACTGAAACAAAAGCTGTCTGTATGTCGTCTAACTGCCACGTATCTTCAAATTCTTGTGAAATGATCTGCTGACTGAGTCAAAGCAGCCCCTCCTCTGACTGTGTTCTTCAATCTTTATAAACTTCACTCAGGAATATTATTTATTTTATTAACATCTTAGATGTGTTTCCAGTAGATATTAATCAGTTTATATGGTGACTTTGCTGTTGTAAACATTACTTTTGCTGCTCTAGAAACATTTGGGCCATATATTATATTATATATAAAATATTCAATTTTAATCCGGTTCTGAATTTAAAGACAACCAGACTGTCATAAGTAAAGCTACACTTCAATATTAGTTTATTTATAGTAAGTCTTTGTCTATCGTAAGTTTTCCTCATATTGTACAGGTCTAGTTCAGTTCAGTGGGTTGAACAGTATTAAAGACAGTTATGTGGAGGTGTGTTTTGTTCTCTCACCCCTCTCCCTGGCTGGGGCTCTTCTCTCCGTGAGGCTGGGCCACGCAGTACAGAGCTTTCTCCAGGAGGTGCTCCCTGAACGCCTGAGTCACCTGGGCCAGAGGATCCACTGCAAGAGCACCAAGACACCATTAACATGAGTGTGAGTCAAAAAAACAAAACAGGGTTTAGGCCACATGGCATGTGTACTACATTTTGTCTGCACTGACCAGTGTTGCCAGCCTGGCTGTAGATGCTTTCTTTAGGAGTGCTGCGGATCGCCCAGTCCCCGTCCACAAAGAAGCGGTGACCTAGCGGGTGACACAGCCACTGCATAGCCGGAGGCACACTGCCACTGGACGACAGGCACGCCTGGCGGGCGCTGCTCAGGAACACACGCTATCAGAATAAAAAATAAAACAAAGTTAACTTCTTCACTTTGAATGTGGACAGAATCACACAGCTTATAGTTTACTAATGATGTTTCGGGGTCATGTTAATTAAACATAGAAGACAAATGAAGTCAAAACCGCTTGCTGTTTAAGTGTATACCTAACTAACTCTACACAGGATGATATTCAAGTACTTCTTTCTGACAGACTCCGCTCAATCAGAGCGTTTCAGACAGAGGGTGAAAAGAGGTGCTGCAGCACAGCTGCTAAGAGAGAAATAAAGCATTTTCTGAACATTAAATCATGTAAATATGTTCTAGCAGGAACCCAAAATACAAGAAAATGAGCATCTTTAAATATTACATTTGCACAATGTAAATGACTGAGCAAGACGGTTGTGTGTGTGCGCAAACCACGGGGACTTACGGAGGTAAAATGCAGGATCCTCGGCATGCTGGCTTTGACCCGTAGAGCTGCAGAGACGTAGACCTCAGCCAGACTGGCTACAGGCAGACAGGAGCCGGCACACTCTGCCAGGTTCACCGCACTCAGAGCCATGTGCACTGCTGACAGGTGGCTACCATTCAGCTTACCTGTATGAGCAGATACAAGACAAGAGAATAATACATATATTAGGGCTGTCAAAGTTAAAGCGATGATAATAATGCAAACTATGCCACTAATTTCTTTAACGCAATCGATCTTTCGGAGGTTGCAGTGGGCTCAGTTTTAGAGCTAGAGTGAAGATACTTTATCGTATCATACTAGAAAACCTAAAAAAAACATTGGTACCAACCTTGTCATACTTGCTTGTCGCGAAGGAGGCTGGCCCAGGCCACATTCGCGTACACGCGGCTAAATGAATGTGGCCATATGTGTCCCAGACCACCTCCGAATATGGTATGAAAGATCCGATCTCAATGCGTCTTGAGTGCATTCACACCTGTACTGAGAGCTGTCCACTTGTGATCTGATCATTGAGGACGTATATCTGAAAAGGGCCTCAGTCAATAGACCTTTTATTGGCACTGAATCAACATCAGCTGACTCTTGCAGTAAAAAAAAAGAAAAAAGAAAGGGGGCTGAGTTGCTCTTTAATCACCTGAGATTCACTTCAGTGTTCAGTCTCCCACACTGATTTAATTTAGAAACGTTTATTTTCCCACCAACCCACCTGTCATGTGTAGCTGGTGCAGGCGGTGGTAAACCAGGGCGGCGTCGCGGCTGCTTTTGCAGGCGTCCTCCTTCAGGGGGCGGTCAGACCGCAGCCCTCCAGCCCTGGCAGCCAGCCAGCGGCCCACCCAGACGCGCTGGAGGCAGAATCTTAGCAGGGACCAGAGTGCAGCACAGGCCAGGTCCAACTGGGAGATGGGTAAGGGACGACCAAGAGCCTTTAGACAGGTCCACAGGTTCTGACTGGCCTGGGCAAAATCTCCCTGGGGAGGGTGAAAGAGATCAGTGATGATGAGGATGATGAAGGGAATAGAGATCTTTCTTTTGTTGCTTTTAAAAATAATCAAATCTCTCCATGAGGATCATTTGTTAAGTAAAATAAAAAACATACTCTAGCTAGGTCCAGGTCAGCCTGCTTGCGGTGCCTCCAGAACAAGACAGAGGATCCAGAGTGTGGTCTGGTTACAGGCTCTCCATACACCAGGAGTCGGATCAGAACCCCCGACACTAGAATACCGTTCAGCAGCCACACCAGTATAGTTGGCAGCATCCAGTCCATCCAGCCCCACGACTCCGCTGCAGAAAACACATTTCATTTATCATTTTAGGAGTCAGAACAAAACTAAATTGTTGCGACACTCCCCGCTGACGGTGGCTTCATTTTACCTGCGATATCCACGCCCAGGACGCTCCTTCCTGCGTGATGCGTGGCGGTGGCGGCTGCGCTTCCAGCTGAGCTGCTGCCGGATGAGCAGAGCAGCGCAGCCAGAGGGTTGAGGGAGAGGAAGAGGAAGGTGAAGGTGCACAACGCCATGCGGGAACGGTCCAACATGCCGCCGGCGCTGCCTCCTGCTGCCGACCGGTCTAACGTGCCAACACTAGGCTGCTGAGTAGAAGAGAGACCAGAGAGATTCTGATGAACTACAGTGGTGATTGAGGATTTAACCTGTTGAATACTGTTTTTATCATGCCAAGCTGCATACCTTGGTCTCCTCGCCCATCGGACTGTCGGGCTCTGAGTCACTGCTACAGTGTGAGAAAGAGGTGGGGGAGCCCACGTCAGACGCTGGCGGGGTGGGCAGCTCGTTCTTCACATCAGCCGGTCCATCCACCTCCATGGCAACCAGGTCCTTGAGAGACTCTAAACAGAGAAGAAAGACGAGGAGAGAGCAGTTAGAAGGTCAATCAGTGGTAAAGAAGTAAAGATGTCTTCAACCTTCATTTCAGGATAACGGTAGCCTACAATAGACCTCATCACAGAGGGTCAACTGAATGACACTTTCAAGGAATTGAAATAGATAGCAGAGAAGCTGTTGTGGAATAAGTGACGTACTGTTTTTCTGGGCTGCCATTTTAAAAGCCATGTTCTCCTGTTTGAGTTTCTGGTTGGTCTGCTGCAGGTAACGGATGTAGTCGATGGCTTTCCTCAGCACTGCAGACTTGTTGAGCTACAAGGAAGTAGAAAAGAAAAATGATAAGATTAGCTTCTTGCTCTTCTCAATGTTGGCAGATTTTTTTTTGACGTGGAGAAATTGCAATGCAGTTTAAAAGGTGCAGTGTGTACGATTTGGCGGAACCTAGCAGTGAGGTTGCAGATTGGTCTTATCTGGAGCCAGGGTTTGGTTTGTCTGTTCTGGGCTACTGTAGAAACACGGCGATGTGCTCCGTGAAGGGGACCCTCTCTATTTTGTAGGTTGTGTAGTCCACAAATTGCGGAAACTTGCAAAAAGTCTTGAGAGACTCGCTGCCCGACGACCTATCCTCACCTTAACCATCTCGCAATTTGGGTGTTACCTTCTAGACACAACCTCGTGTGTAGACATACAGTAAGGGCTGTCAATCGATTCAAATATTTAAATCGTGACTAATCGCATGATTGTCCGTAGTTAATCACGATTAATCACACATTTTTTATCAGTTCAAAATGAACCTTAAAAGGGAGATTTGTCAAGTATTTAATATTCTTATCAACATGGGAGTGGGCAAATATGCTGCTTTATGCAAATGTATGTATATATTTATTATTAGAAATCAATTAACAACACAAAACAATGACAGATATTGTCCAGAAACCCCCACAGGTACTGCATTTAGCATAAAAAATAGGCTCAAATCATAACACGGCAAACTGCAGCCCAACAGGCAACAACAGCTATCAGTGTGTCAGTGTGCTGACTTGACTATGACTTGCCCCAAACTGCATGTGATTATCATAAAGTGGGCATGTCTGTAAAGGGGAGACTCGTGGGTACCCATAGAACCCATTTTCATTCACATATCTTGAGGTCAGAGGTCAAGGGACCCCTTTGGAAATGGCGTTATTATCGTCTTAACTTTGGCAGTCCTGGTGGATATAAACGGCTCACTCTAAGGTAAAAAAGACACTTTGATTGTTATTTTCAGGTGATTATACAGGAAAGAAAACCTACTTCTATATATTATATTTCTTCTAAAAGCTGCACACTGTTACTTTAAATGATTTCCTACCTTGGCCTCAGTACCAGCCACCAGATCTTTGAGCTCGAGGATTTTGTCATTAATAGAGGAGCGGTAGCGCTTCTCGATGGCGTTGTGGGCTGTGCGCTTCTCTCCCTTGTGCGGCAGGCCCAGCGGTTTACCGCTGATGGCGATGCGGTTGATAGGCAGCTTATCAGCGTCCACCATGATGGGTACCGAGGTTAGGATGGTGCCGCCGCCGCCCATAAAGGCCTTAATAGGTAAATAAGGAAGAAAGTTACCCAAAGAATGCACACTAAAAATGAATTGTGTGATGTCAGTATTGAGTTGCACACGATGAGCCTACCTGCAGCGAAGTGCTCTGTACCGGGGTGGTGGTAGCCAGCGATGAGGAAGAGGCCATCGTAGTGACTATGCAGGGGTCATGCTTCAGAGTGGTCAGCAGCAGAGACTCGGCCTTGATGAACTGAGGCTGCAGCAACACCTGAGAAGACACGAGATGCTTTTGATTCCATAATACACAAACAAGGAGTACACTGCATTTACTTTGTATGTACAAGTCCATTCAGGTGTCAGTCTCTAACACACTTACAGGTACTTGCTGTATGTGAGGGGCGATGGTTTGAACCGGCGGGCTGGCTGTCGTGGTCAGAAGAGGAGAAGTGGTGGTCATCCCTTGGAGCTGAGCATGGATGGTCACCGGTTGAAGACTTGGAGGTGAGGTTGACAAGATGGCGGTGGGTTGGCTCACACTGCTGGGACTGACGGCTGGAAAATAGATGTTATTTTAGCCTTAATTCAAGCATGTGTAATTGTATGAAATATCCACGACAACGATCCATCTCATTACCTGCTTTTTAGCAATTGCACAATAACATTTCCTAATCTGGTTCTGCAGTGCATGAAGTAATTGCTAAATTGCTTTCACCTAATTACGGCAGTGACACAACACACCCCCGTATCTTTTATACGCTGTTAATCAGTTGAACATTTCAGGAATTTGAGTGACATCATATTCCAGCACTCTATTAACAAACCTCTACTGCAATTATGTAGTTGGAAAGTTATACAAGAAGGAATTGTAGACCAACCAGTACATTGACTCAGTATATGATGTCAGCCAATATCAGCTTTTTAGTATTCTTTTCACGATGTGGCAGTTTGTGAACGCTTTTGTGGTCTTTTAATTTTAAATGGCATGTCACCGGTTACATTCTTGAAATATAATGTCATGCTTTTCCAATCCAATCCAAATTTATTTATAAAGCACATTTAAAAACAACAAAAAGTTGACCAAAGTGCTGTACAATTAAACATAAAAACAACACAATAAAACACTAAGACCAATTTAAAGCCAACAGGACATTAGAATGATAAAAGCGTTAGACCAATAAGAAAGGAAAAAGGATTGAAAAAGTCAACTGTCATGCCGAGCCAAAAGCCAAGGAATAAAAGTGCATTTTGAGGTTTGATTTAAAAACAGGCAGTGTGGGGGACAGCCAATAAAATTGTCTAAAGCAGCATACTAAGCCTGAATTGGTACTAAGACAAAAAAACATACTATTATTGGTAGATTATAGGTAAAAAAATTTTTTAGATATATTTGTGTTTGTATTGGGGCTGTTAAAGTTAATGTGATAATAACACAAATTTGTTTAACACAACTTGCAGTTTTTAGGTTGTAGTGGGCTCAGTTTTAAAGCATCATATGAAACTAGAAAACCTGAGGAATCCATCGGTACCAACCATGTCATACTAGCTTGTCATGAAGGAGGTTAAATGATGCTGCAAACTTACGCTAAATTTTGGCGAAGAAGAACTGTTATGGCTATTTTCAAAGAAGTCCCTTGACTTCTGACCTCCAGATATGTGAATGAAAATGGGTTCTATGGGTACCCACGAGTCTCCCCTTTACAGACATGCCCACTTAATAATAATCACATGCAGTTTGGGGGCAAGTCATAGTCAAGTCAGCACACTGACACACTGACAGCTGTTGTTGTCTGTTGGGCTGCAGTTTGCCATGTTATGATTTGAGCATATTGTTTTATGCTAAATGCAGTACCTGTGAGGGTTTCTGGACAATATTTCTCATTGTTTTGTGTTGTTAATTGATTTCTAATAATAAATATATACATACATTTGCATAAAACAGCATATTTGAGTATTAAATACTTGACTATGGACCATCATGCGATTAATCACGATTGAATATCATTTGACAGCCGTAGTTATTATGTAACTCCACTACACTTGACACTATGCAAGCCACCGTCAAAGGGTTTGTAGGCTAATAGGTGATCTCACTGGACATAAGTGATAGCAACATTCAGTGTGTCATCTTGTGTTTCTTATCAGCTCCAACGGGGCTAGCGATTGCAGTCACCTGTCAGTACCAGGATGGAGGAGTTTTTAAAAGGGGTAATAAACATTTATTGCATCTAAGGCAATTCAGAAGCAACGTTTTTACTACTCTTACAATCAGGTGTCAACATTTTCAGTGGACGTGGCTGCTGCAGACATTCAGATACGCCGTATGTACATGTATAATGGGCGTTGCCCAGGCAAAGCATTTTCATTTAGCTCACAGACTCTCACGCCGCGGAGCAAAGTCTATTAGATTAGGACTTCAGTTCAGGTGAGGTTGAATAACCTACTGTCCACTGGGGTTACACCGGGGTTACACTGGGGTTACACTGGGGTAGGAAGGTATGGTAAGGTTGGAACATAATGCTTTGGACTCACTGGTTTCAAAACCAGACATTAGAGCTCCTACTGGCAAAAAAAAAGAGAGATATCCTGTACTATCTGACTCAAACAGATAAACTCCTCTAAGCACTACAATAAATCACCATCACCATCAAAGAGTGCTTACTTGTGTAGCTGTTGGAGTAGCTGGTCCGGACCTGTTGGGTCTGAGTCTGGGTCTGAGGTGGAGTCTGGGGCTGAGGAGGAGTCTGGGGTGCAATCGAGGTGAAGAGGGCCTGGGGTGTGGAGCTGAAAGCTGGGGTTGGTGCTGGCGAGCCATGAGGTGAAGCTGCCAGGGCCGGGGCAGGCGGACTGAGAATGGGTTGGGGCTGCTCCACCTGGGGCTGTCTGAGGCTCTGAGCCTGCGGCGGGGAGGCTGGCTGCTGCCGCTGTGTGGGGGTGGGCACCTGGGCCAGGGGGGACTGCTGGAAGGTGGGAGGCTGGAAGGTCTTGTCCGGGGTGGAGGAACTACGGGTGATGGGAGGGCCCAGGAGCGCATCCAGGTGGGGGCTACTGCTCAGGATGGAAGATGTAGGTGGAGGTGGAGGTGTGGTAGTGGTGGTGGTGGTTGGAGGAGGGGCAGGTGAGGTGATGGACTGGGTCAAAACAGGAAGCTCTTGGGTGACAGGAGGCCCTGTGTATGGAGGGTTATCAAACAGACCTCCAAACTCCATGTCCTGGTTGCTGATGAGCTGGAGCATGTCTGAAGAGGGAGAGAAATCAGAACCACCATCACCGCTACTGACCAAGGCAAAAAATACATATGAATTTTCCAAGATAACGCAGATTTTTTAGGTTGTAACAAGCTCAGTTTTAATGAAGAAGAAGATACTGGCATCCTATGAAACTAGAAAACCTGAGGAATCCATCGGTACCAACCATGTCATACTAGCTTGTCACAAAGGAGGCTAAATAACGCTCCAAACTTATGCTAAATTTTGGTGAGGAAAAACTGGCATGGCTATTTTCAAAGGGGTCCCTTGACCTCTGACCTCAAGATATATGAATGAAAATGGATTCTGCGGGTACCCACGAGATTAGGGCTGCACAATTAATCAATTTTATTGAAATCACAATATGGCCTACTGCAATTTTCAAATGGCAAGATGAGGAAATCGCAATATTTGTTAAAGATGAAATGTGTGAAAATACCTTTTTAAATTAAATATTTTTGTTCTGCGGAGATGTTCTGACTTACACATCATATTCTACAGACTTAAGAAAACATCTTTGTTTGGTATAGATCCTGCAACAATCACACCATAATCAATTTATTATGTTTTTCAATGAAAATGAGAATAATGATCATACCCTCTAATACTTTAGATCACATCGCAATTGAAATATCAGCCAAAATAATCAGGGTGCAGAATTTTGAAAAAATACATAAATAAATAAATAATATTAGGGCTGCACAATTAATCGAATATTAATAGCGAACACAATTTTGGCTTCCCACAATTAAATGGACATGATCGACTGGGATATTGACATTTAAAATGCTGCACGAGAGACCTACAGCGACAGCCCGTGAGAAACTTTCCTGAATGTTGTGGCTGCAGTCCAGAGTAGAAGAGTAATATACTGTATATTAATCATTTTAGCAGAAAGCAGACAAACAAAAGGAAAATGCACTGAATTTAGGTAGTTAGAAGAAGAACCTTCTTTTAATTCTTATTTTGATGCAGAAATGTGTTAATTAGCAGTACAAAATGAAAGCATAACGTTAAATTGAAAGCATTTATAATTTTGGATAAAACAAATAAATAAAAATAATAATAATAAATAAATAAAAAAAGTTTTGGTACAATTTTACTTTGCTTCTAGGAGATCAGCTGTGAATAAGGACGAGTTTTACTTTGATGCAAAGATTTTTACATAAGCAGGAATATAGCACATTATGCAAATGAAAGTAGTGCTTTGTTTATTTAAATGTGAACATGCAATAAAAATATTTTGCCCCTAAAATCTGTATGAATAATCATGATCTAAATATTTATTAAACTAATCATAATTATCATTTTGGTCATAATTGTGCAACCCTAAATATATATTTATATATATATAAAAACCCTGAAACACTGGGTGTATGTTGTGTCTGCAGTGAAACAGCAGCAGCAGCAGCAGCCTGGGTTTGTCGTCCAGTGTTGTGTATGAGGTGATCGCTCCTGACCAATCAGAGCGCGTCTCAGAGACTTGCTATGCCGATCAGCCCAAGACAGGAAGGAGAGAGAGAGCGAGCTGTCTGCTCGAGGTTACCATCGAGCAGCATCACCAGGGTTACTGTCGGTCACATCAAGGAGGATGACGCGACCGCCTGCACGATGCTGCTTTGCACTAATGCAAATACATATTACTGTAAAAGTATTGATGGGAAACTAATAATATTACACTGATATGTCTATTTAAATTTTATTTATAAAATGTATATTACAAAGCACGTGTTTACAACAAACATAAGAAATGTGTCAATAGAGCACATTGTCATAATAATACTTTTAATTCTTGACAAAAAAATATGCACTGCTGCTTTGCACTAATGCACGTTGACTATTATCATTAAAAAATACATTATTAATGTAAAGTATTGATAGGAAACTGAGACTATTACACTGATATGTCTATTTAAATCATGTTTTATTTATAAATGTATATTAAAAAGCATGTGTTTACAACAAACATAAGAAATGTGTCACATTATTATAATAATACTTTTAATTCTTGACAAAAAAATGTGCACTGCTGCTTTGCACTGATGCACGTTGGCTATTATCATTAAAAAATACATTATTACTGTAAAAGTATCTATAGGAAACTGAGATATGTCTCTTTAAATCATGTTTTATTTATAAAATGTATATTACAAGCACATGTTTACAACAAATGTGTCAATAGAGCACATTATTATAATAATACTTTTAATTTTTAACAAAAAAAATGTGCACATAAGATTAAGTGCAGTCGGTCAACTGAGGCAGTGTGAACCCGACCAGAGGAGGAATGAACTGCAGTAACCTCTCAGTCTCTGTCTGTGTGTGAGCAGGCTGGAGGCGGGGCTGCATGTTAGCACCTATTAGCATTAACTAAACAGCTCTAACAAACAGTTAGCACGATAAAAAAAACCCATTATGACAGTGAGCTCTGAATCTGTGCATGCAAAAACACAACACTGCAAAACAAGACCACCTATTATTATTATTATTACCTCAGCTATCTAACCTCCATAGAATACTAATGCTAGTGTCACATGTTGTGCTTTATGTTAAATTAGATTTAAACACAAGAAGAGAGTCAAACTAAAAAACACACAGTTTATGACAGGTGAGCTCTGAATCGTGCGTGCAAGATCACAACACTGCAAACAAGACCACCACTAATTAGCTTAATGCTAGCTATGCTAGTTAGCTTAATGCTAGTTAGCTTAATACTAGCTAGCTGATGATGATGAAAGCTACTACACTGTGAGCTGAAACCCTTTAAACTGGTCACTTGTTGTGCTTTATGTTACATTATGCTAGATTTAAACACAAGAAACAACACTGCAAACAAGACCACCTATTATGCTAATATCCAAAGAATACTAATGCTAGTTAGCTTAATGTTAGCTAATGCTATCTAGCTGGCTGATGAAAGCTATTAGGCTGTGAGCTGAAACCCTTTAAACTGGTCACTTGTTGTGCTTTATGTTAAATTAGGCTGGATCCAAACACAAGAAGCAATCTAAAAACACAGCATATAAGAGATTAAACAGTGTTATTATTGGTTTTAAAGCTGTTTAGCAAACTGGATTAGCTAGCTAATGCTAGTTAGCTTAATGCCAGCTAGTTAATGCTAGTTAGCTACACTGTGAGCTGAAACCCTTTAAATTGGTTGTTCTTTATGTTAAATTAGACTAGATTTAAACACAAAAAGCAAACTAAAACACACATAGCATATAAGAGGTGACGTTTAAACAGAGTTATTATTGGTTTAAAGCTGTTAAACAAACTGGATTAGCTAGTTAGCTTAATGCTAGTTAGCTAATGCTAGCTAGTGATGATGAAAGCTGCTAGGTTGTGAGCTGAAACCCTTTAAACTGGTCACTTGTTGTGCTTTATGTTTAATTAGGTTAGATTTAAACACAGGAAGCAAACTAAAACACACATAGCATATAAGAGTTTAAACATTGTTATTATGTTTAAAGCTGTTTAGCTAACTAGCATGTAGCACAGCCTAGTAGCTTTCATCCTCATAAGCTAGCTAACTAGCATTAGCCAGCTAGTGATGATGAAAGCTACTAGGCTGTGAGCTGAAGACCTTTACACTGGTCACTTGCTTCATGTTAAATTAGATTTAAACACAAGAAGAGAGTCAAACTAAACACACATAACATATAAGATGTTAAACTGTGTTGTTATTGGTTTACAGCTGTTTAGCAAACTGGATTAGCTAATGCTAATAAACAGTGTTGTTTTCTTACCATCTATGTCGCTGAGCAGAGCTGTGTCTATCTCACTGGGGTCATTCAGAGTCAGTGTTGGATCCAGATTATCCAACGAAGGATCGTCAAACGACATGCTGTTCATCTTGACTCTCTAGTCTTGCTCTTTCTAATAATAATAAACACTTTGACTGGCTGCAGAAGGTGAAAGCAAAACCCTACATTTGCCAAAAATCCAGAGTAAAAAAGTGAGCTGCAACTTGTTTATATTGATGTGTGAACTAAACTACTCTCTGCTGCTACTGCTGCTGCTTCCCATCATCATGCTGGTTGAAGGGAAACTTGTCAAACCAAAGCCAAACACTGGAGCTCATTCAGAGGAATACTAACATGCTGTCAGTGGCAGCTGGAAGATCCCACCCAGCAGGCTGTGACTGAGAGGCAGGCCAGCCAATCAGCTCCTTTAGCACTGGATTCCCACACCCTCCTCGTTTCTCAGGGTTATTTTGGTTTATATTACTGAAGAGGTGACATAAGATAAGATAAGATAAGAAAAGATAAGATAAGATAAGATATTCCTTTATTAGTCCTGCAGTGGGGAAATTTGCAGTGTACAGCAGCAAAGGGGATAGTGCAAAAAACAAGATTCAATAATAAATAAAAATAAAAAAAGAACAAAATAAAAACAAAAACATATATATATATATATATACATATATACAATTCATTAAGCAAATTGCAATATATAGATATTTAAAAAGAACATGCATGTAAATAGAAGAAAACAATAAAGAAGTAATTAATATTTGTTGTGTCAATAAAATAAACATAAAAAACAATTAATAACAATATATTGCAATATCAAAGGATAAATGTAAAAAAAAAGACTAAAAAAAACATCTTTAAAGTACAATATAGGCTATATCTAGTCAATCGTTATATATATTTATTTTAAGATAAGATAAGATAATATATTCCTTTATTAGTCCCGCAGTGGGGAAATGTGCAGTGTACAGCAGCAAAGGGGATAGTGCAAAAAACAAGATGCATCAGCTAACACAGTAAAAAAAGAGCTAAACAAAGTGTAACAAAATATGAACCATTTAAATAGAAGGAAGTATAAAAATAGGAGCAGTATATACAGTATTGACAATAAACAGACTATTCACAAAATTGCACAAGTGGAAAATGATATTGCACAGTGAGAATGAATGAATGAATGAAATTCCACCTGAAAATATCAGGTTATTGTCAGTTTTTTGGTGTGTAAGTGTGTATGTGGTCTACTGGGAGCAGTGCTGGTTTCGGTCTACTGGGAGCAGTGCTGGTTGTGGAGTCTGACAGCTGCAGGAAGGAAGGACCTGCGATAGATAGCGCTCCGTCATACACTTTGGGTGGAGCAGCCTGTTGCTGAAGGAGATCTCCAGTGCTGTGATGGTGTCCTACATGGGGTGGGAGTCATTCTCCATCATGGATGACAGTATAGCCATCATCCTCCTCTCTCCCACCACCTCCACTGGGTCGAGGGGGCATCCCAGGACAGAGCTGGCCTTCCTGAACACTCTGTCTATGCCATAATTTCATAATTGGTCGTATAATTGTGCCTTGTGTGATTCCCATACTGAAAACTATTGTTCATTTGTTTCTGGAAATGTACACATATACCCGCAAACTGTGGAAAGATACTTGTAGGTTTATCTTGGAAAATATTATCTGTGACTTTAAACTTCTACTGGAAAATGTTGTTGTTTTTTATATTCAACACAATTTATTTATTTATATTAACCACTGGTATGTATTATGTTACTTTATTTATGTTACTTTATTTTATTTAATTATATATATATATTTTTATTTTTATTTGAACTTTTACTGGAAAAATGCATTTTTCTAAGGTTCAACACAATATATGAGAGAGTATTTTCTAATTAATCTCATTATCACTGTCGCAAAATTTTACATTCATAAATGTAAATTCAAGAAAGGAATGGAACTATATATTAAGACAATAACAAAAAGGCTAGTAAAACGGTGAGATTTATCTCCCATTTTGATGTTTTTATTTATGTTACTATTATTAACTTATTTATTTACTTACTTATTTATATGAGCCTCTGGCATGTTTTATGTTACTCTATTTTATCTCATTTTATTTTATTTATTTATCCCTTCAGTTCCTTTATATGTATTATTTACCTATGTATCTGTTTAATTGTGTATTGTATTGTTCACAGATTTAAAATAAATTCTTAAAAAAAAGGTTAGGAAAAGAAAATATATATATATATATATACAATAAAATATTATTAATGTACTCAACAAACTGGTATAATGTCTCCAGAATTCCTATATGGATCTAATATAAAACTATTATAAAAATATAATCTACTGTATATGAATGTGTTTTATATATAATAAATCAACCCATGCTATTTCCAGTCTTGTACATCCATATTAATATCAGGCATGTATTTCACACCAAACTGTGTATTTTGAAGTGGAAACAGCATGGATGTGTTTATTGTGGGCTTGCTTCCAACAGCCAATCAGAGCAGAGTGGGCATTACCTACTGGAAGGACAAGGTCGGTTGACTGGAAGCAGCAGGCTCCTCCTCCTCCTGTAGAACCAGTGAAATGGACCAATGGGAAGCTCAGGATCCGAGTGGGGTGATGTGACGTCACATCTCTGGGTCTAGTGATTACATCATGTGTTTCTATCTTAGAACAGTGGCAGCAGCATGGGAATAAACCTGCAGGGATACAGGTAGAGATTAAATAAAGAAATAAATAGTTATTTTTGGCCAAAGAAATGTGTAATAAATACTAAATCAAGTTCCTAAATATAATATATTACATTATACATCTAATTCAGCTTTGCAAAGTGAGACTTTTTCTAGTAAACAACACACTTAAATGAATTAATCATGTAAACAACTGTCAATGCAAACTTTATTTTCACATTAGCATCAACTAAATTAAACGTGAGCATCACATAAACACAAAGGGGGAACCCCATAAAAAGCACGGTGGGCAAATAGGTCAGTGACCTAGAGTAGCACTGCAAAGTTGTTGTGAGTACAATACTATGGGGGGAGTGGTGTCAGCAAGCCTGGTGTTGTTGTTTTGGGTTTTTTTGGGATGCTCCACGGGCAACTGAAGGAAGCAAACATGTATACAAACTGTGTGTTAAGATTTGTTTACATTATTATGTGCTAATCTTAAATGGAACCAACATATGGGAGGGGGATGAGAGAGGCTCATCATGTGATGACGAATGGGCCAGTTCAGTGCAAGACTGAGGCCGGGTTGCATCAGCATGTGCATGAGGTATCTCTCTGTTACCTCATATAAATATATATAATTCCAAATAGGGGTGTAAAAAAATAGCATAAAAAAAATCGAATATATTATGTTTATATCGATTCTCAAAAACACTGAATCGATTTTTAATTAATATTTTACATGCAAAGATGAACTGAGTCAATACTTTAATTCATCGGCAAAGAGATGTGCCCTCTCAAAGTAGCGCTATGATGTTGGATTATACCAATATCATCCTACTACAGAGCCGCAGAGCCACCCGCAGACGCACAGTTGTAGACATATACATGCGCGGCTTCAACCACATTTTTAGACTTACACAAACAATAACAACAGATGAAAATGGCGGTACAGCGAACGGTAGTATCTGTGTGCATGAGTGATACATTTACCTATTGACCTTGACCTCCCTGTATAAAATGACCTGTGGTGACCTCTAGGATAATCACAGCCTCATGAAACTTTACAGCCACAAACTAGAGACCTAGAGCATTCAGAGGATGGATGGATCAAACTAGAGACCTAGAGCATTCAGAGGATGGATGGCTTTCCTAGCTAGATTGACAATAAGGGGGTTTCTGAGCAGTTTACAAAACAGAAGTGCTCGCCATCCAATCGCCGAAAAAATGCAATTCTTGCAGAAATCTCAAAATGTCATAAGTTTTTGGTACCAAATCACAGCATGGCTTTTTTCTACGGTGTTCCTCAAGGTCTTGGTGTCTTAATATGGTATTTTGGAGGGATTATTGATCATTTTTATCAATTCTTGAGTGGGAAAAAATGGTTAAATTTAGCACTAAATCTGTGTAACAAATGGTATCGACACAAACATTGCTGCAACAACTTATGAGACATAATAGAGTATTGGAATGACCATCATATACTTCTATCATAATGTTCTAAACCCTTATACACTTTGACAATTCATTTTAAATAATTAATTAGTTAATGTTTACTTCTGATTTATGACTAGAACAACTTGACACACAGTGCTGAAAACGGGTCTATTTTAGGTTTAAGGGGGCTAAAACATATTTGACTACAATTGAAAACCTAAACTCAAAAAATCTAAATTGACAAAATCTTTTAGATTATTTAGACATTTCAAATTTATTCCAATTGAGCCCGATTATTTTTTTCTTTTGAATTCATCTTTTCTTTTCTTTACATTTTATTTTTGTATAATTTATTTCAATTTTATACTGTGAAATATATTTGCTGTTTTTTTCATAATGAAAAATCTGAACATGTTTATGTAACTTGAGCTTTTGAAATAAAGCATGTGCATGAAGAGGAAGAAGCAGCCACAACCCTTAACGGTAAAATAACCACAAACAGTGTGAGGTAGAGGTCACACATTGCTAGTGCTTTATTGGGCAGTTACATACGTGCATCAGGTCAAACAAAAATCTGACCGTTAGTAATAATGGCAGCAGACGGCACAGCCAAACAGACATGGGACACCCACCGACAGGAAACAAGCCTCTCCTCCATGTCCACAAAACACTAAATGTTCTGCTTCATTCAGTAATAAAAGACATTCAGCGACCATGTTGAGATAGCATGTTGCAACCAGGACTTAAGCTTCATAAAAGCGAGTTAACACAATAGTTACAGATCCAGAGATACGTAACATACAAACATAAAATTACTCCCTTGTTACATGTTTTTAGTTAATCCTCTTTGTTCAGAGTTCAGCGTGCTAAACGTTTTTCAAAGTGAACACAATGGTTGATTGTAAATTTAACGCTATTATCTCAGTTACCTGGCAACCATATTAAACCTATATAACCATATGTAACCATACAGCATTAAAAAGAAAAGTTAAAGCTCATTAATTTTCCTCAACTAAAATACATTTAAATATTTAATCATGATTATGCAAGACAGTCACAAATCATTTTTCAATGTCACCATTAACAAAGTAAAACAAATGGTGAGTATTTCCCTCTAGTGGATACTGACAACAAGTAATGTTGATGCTAGAGATGTTCCGATACCATTATCAATGGTCCGAATACGAATTTGCGGTATGGGCCGAGAACCAGGGTCAGAAATTAGCTCCGCCACCTGTCAAATGCAGGTAAATTGTTGACAGTGGCGGGTAAAATCATAAGACCATCCGCCACTTTGGCAGATAAGGAAAACGGGATGGGTGATTAAGTTATTATTATTATTACTTAACAGCTGTTTGCTACTGACCATGTATAGATGGATAGTAGACAGCAGTTGCAAGTGGCAGCTATGATACATCCAGGGTGACGGCACAGTGAAGGCTACTGTTTTGGAGCAGCGAAGAAAAATTGATCTCTGGTTAATCAAGCTGATTTCTTTCCTGGGTTAATAAATTACGGTGTCGGATCGGTGCATAGACTTGCGTACTCGCCGATACTGAAATTTGGGCAGTATTGGATGCATTTATTTATTTTTATTAACCCCTGGCATGTTGTATGTTACTTTATTTTATCCCTTCATTTCCTTTATATGTATTATTTACCTGTGTATCTGTTTAATTGTGTATTGTATTTAAAATAAAGTCTTAAAAAAAAGGTAAAGAAAAGAAAAATCTTATATTTTTTTTTACAATGTAGAATAAAACATGATTATTAATGTACTCAACAAACCGGTATAATGTCTCCAGAATTGTGAAGGCTACTGTTTTGGAGCTACTGTTTCTGGGTTGATAAATGATGGTGTCGGATCGGTGCATAGACTGGCGTACTCGCCGATACCGAAATTGGAATCGGTATCGGAACAACTCTAGTTGACACATGAATTCGATGCCTTGATTGACGAGGCTTTTGGTCTTAAATGGACTAAAACAAACAAAACAAATCTTTCAAGTGCAGAGCAACATTAAAACAAACCAGAGCCCCAAAAAAAGGAAAAAGAGCTGGAATGAAGACAGGATTGCTTTTTGCCTCAAAGTGAGATCATAAGTAAACCAAAGACAAACTCTACTTTGCTGAAATCAGCCAATCACAGACATGCTTGGCAGCAGATGAATCACACCAGAATGAAAACACACCGAGAATGAAAGCACGTCTTTGACTGCACAAATCAAAGAAAGTACCGTTGTGTTTGTCTGCCGCATGCTTCAGCCTCAACCACCAGAAAATAAATGATGACATGTTTTTTTCCCATTTTTTACATGGACTATAAAAATACAATCAGGGGATCAAACGATACTTAATAAATCTGAATATCACTATGAGCCAATACATTTTTAACCAGATACAGAAACTAGAATTCCCGTATTTTGAGGTATATAGATTACATAGTTTAGAGTAAGTGAAGGTCTACCTATATGAATACATCCTTTACAACAGTGCGTTATTGTAAGCTATACGTTTTGTTAGTTGATTATGGAGCCAGCGCGAAGTCATGCTGCTAATTTAAAGGTCCAGTGTGTAAGATCTGGCGACATCTAGCGGCGAGGTTGCAGATTGCAACTTCTCCCGTGTGCAAAGCGTTTAGTACAACTACAGTGGCCGACGTGAAAACGCGAATGTCCCTCCCTAGAACGAGTTGCTGTAAGAGTAGCGTAGGTCGTTTGTGTGTGTGCGCGCGTGGGACGTGAGTGCTGAAGCAAGAGAGAGAGAGAGAGAGAGAGAGAGAGAGAGAGAGAGAGAGAGAGCGGCAGCGGATGTGAGCTAGCGGAGCAGAAGACATTTAGTTTAGCTGTGAGAATATGAAGTGAATGTACAGTGGAAGTTGCAGCTTGTGCAGAAATAAGTGCTGCAGCTCCTCAAGAGTGACGGTGGGGGTTAACTCCGGAGCGAGTAACGTTATCGACTCCAGCCCAAGCAGGAAAAGTTTGGTTTTGTTCTGGGCTACTGTGGAAACACGGCGACCGACTCCATGAAGAGGACCCGCTCCCTATGTAGATATAAACGGCTCATTCTAAGGTAACGAAAGCACAACGATTCTTATTTTCAGGTGATTATACACTAAAGAAAACATACTTATTAGGGCTGTCAAAGTTAACGTGATAATAACGTGCAATTTTGTTTTAACGCCACTAATTTCTTTAACGCATTAACGCAACTTGCAATTTTTCCAGTGGTACCAACATGTCATACTAGCTTGTCAGGAGGGAGGTTAAATAACGCTCCAAAATTATGCAAAATTTTGGCGAGGAAAAACTGGCATGATCATTTTAATTTTCAAAGGGGTCCCTTGAACTCTGACCTCAAGATATGTGAATGTACATGGGTTCTATGGGTACCCACGAGTCTCCTCTTCACAGACATGCCCACTTTATGATAATCACATGCAGTTTGGGGCAAGTCATAGTCAAGTCAGC
>CAKAOH010039195.1:3094-43672 GCA_916701665.1 Sebastiscus tertius | reverse complement strand
CCGGGGTGAGGGTTGAGGGGTGAGGGGTGAGGGGTTGAGGGGTGAGGGGTGAGCGTCCGGGGTGAGGGGTGAGGGGGTGAGGGGTTGAGGGGTGAGGAGCTCCTGTAGGGAGGTGGGACCGGTGAAGACCAGGAGGAGCATCTTGTAGATGATCCGAGGGTTTATTGGGGGCCGGTGAAGGGAGCGGAGGAACGGGGTGATGTGCTGTGATTTACGAGTTCTGGCTCGGATTCGGGCGGTTCTGTTTTGGACATATTGTAGTCGGTGGATAGTTTTGTTTGGGAGGCCTCCGAGGAGTTGCAATAGTCGATGCGTTAAACATTTGGAACGAGCCAGGCTAGCTGTTCCCCGTGTTTCCAGTCTTTATGCTAAACTAAGCAAAACTAAACTAATCGCCTCCTGGCTCTAGCTCCATGCTTGGCGTACAAATGCGAGAGTGATGTCAACCTTCTCACCCAAAGCATTTTAACCCAGAAACTATCAACTTGATCTCATGTGATATCATATAAATAGCACGACATTACAAGGACATTCTGCATTTTAGCCTCTTTTCCAACAAAGCTATAGATAAACGGCCGCTGTTAGGTTTAGGATTAACTAAACATCACTTCAAATGAACTCAACAACACTTTGGAACACCGGTCTCAAACACCGGTCTCAAACACCGGTCAGGAACACCGGTCTCAAACACCAGTCTCCTGGTTGAAAGTCCTGTGTTTATTGGACCCGTCTTCCATAAGCGTTCTTTTTCACTCTTCATTCTCCGTCACCAGCTCTGAGCGTAGCTTATCTATGCAGATGTGTTTACATTGCAGTCAGTACAGAATACATGGAGTACAACTGACACACCAAAAGCAACAACGGCTTATTATACGCGAGATGACTTGTGATTACCGTGTCAGTCATACTCCATTTAGGGCCGATTATAGAGTACAAGTCTGAGTGAAGAATTCCTTTAAATGCAAATATAGTGTCACCTACATGCACCAACATCCAGTGTACATCTGTAATTCCTGCTCTACGTCTGAGTTTCTCCACACATTTAAAAACATGTTCTATCAACTCACAAAGATACAAAGAAAACATGAATGTGTCTGAGAAAAGGTGATGGGAGGTTAATTTCCTGGCAGAGACTCCGGTTGGTGTCAGGGGACTGACAGTAAAGAAAACTAATTACGGCTTCATGTTTGTTGTGACGGATCGTCTCGCTCTCTGAATGTTGTTTTTCACACAAAACCAAATGAATGGCGTGAAGCGAATGGCTTCTTCTGACGGGAGGAAAACAAGCCGTAATATCTGGTATACGAGCTGGATGTGTGCGAACGCCAGCTGGAGGAATGACGGGTACTGGTATGAACCTTTAAATGCTCAGCGTGTAGGTGCAGTAATGTACTGAATCACCACAGTCATCACTCCAGCAGCTGTTTGAAGTGTTGAGGTGTGTCTCTGAAACCCACTCAGCATTCAGGCCGTCGAGGCGTCGAGGCGTCGAGGCGTCCTGCTCCCCGCGGGCCGACGACTGAGAGCTTCCTACTCCGTCAAATCCACCGACGCTGACTGCACGCTCACGGCCCAGCCCCAGAGAACCATGGGTAATCTTCCATCCATTTACTGCACGTAAACAGAAGTGTCACGATCTGACTTTTGGTTTGTCAGCTTCAGCAGCCCGTCTCTGTGTTACACACCTCCTCCACTGTTACCAACATTTATCCAAATATGTCCCAATCAAAGAGTGTGATTACTACTAATAATGTTATTATACTGAGACCAAGTCAAGACCAGACCAACGCGAGTCCCACACACTTACGATCAAATGTGGGACATGCAAACCTCTCTTCTCTTTGTCTCTGTTTTGTCACAAATTAAATTATCCACAACCAACAGAAGCAACTAAATAACCCATTACAAGTCCAGCTTCCAACACCTCCTACTTCACAAGCATGCGTGACTGAATACAGCGGTTCTACTCTCTGATTGTTGCTAACTGTTGTTACTCTTGACCTCTCCCCGTGTGTTAACGTGTGAAGTGAATCAGTGCTTTGCTGAAAAGAAGCACATGTCCCCATTTAGAAGACCTCAGAGGCCGGGACAGCACAACCACGTAGCATACGGTGCTATCAGGCTTCACAATCTCTCACAAATATTAAAAACCCGCGTTTGTAATTAGCGAGAGGATCGAATCAGCGCTTTCATTTTTCCCCGAGGACGTCAACAGGCCAGCTGCAGGAGCAGCGGCGGCCGTGTCACCGTGCTGCTCCGACGGCAAATCAATCTGAGCAGCCTGATGTGAAGTGTTTCTTTTGCAGAGCGCCGTCCGTCCGTCCATCCGTCCGTCCGTCTAAACAAAACGCTGCAATTAACAACAGTTTAAAGCAGGTATGAGCAGGAATGAGCATATTGTCTCCACAAGTCCACGCCAATTAACTTGACTACACTAAATTGGCGGAGGAGATACGGCTGAAGAGTCACGGCTCATATGTTTGATACTTTCTCCAAAAGTTGGCTGTTTTAACATGCTGGGAGTGGAGAACTCCTCTGAGGGATCCTCTGAAGGATGCTGTTAGAGATGGTGTATTAAAGCCGGCGTGGCTCAGATCTGACTCAGAACCGATAACATCGATTGGATCAATAGATTTGGCCGCCGAGGCCGTCCGTCAGAAGTGGCCGTGTGTTTGAGCCGCCGCGGTGCTTCCTCACGTCCTTCATCATTTTCACACGCCTCGCTTCCCTCTGAGAGAACACGGATCAAACACGTTATGAATACCCGAGCTTAGAGCCACACACACACACACACACACACACACACACACACACACACACACACTTTTTAAATGGCGGAGGTTCTCACACACACAGACAAACATGCACATACAAACTAGATGACTCGTACATGTACACACACTTTGGACAAGCTGTTAATTATCCACAGCTGTTGTCACTTTGTGATGTTTCTACACTCCTGCTGCTGTGTACTGATGGTGTGTGTGTGTGTGTGTGTGTGTGTGTGTGTGTGTGTGTGTGTGTGTGTGTGTGTGTGTGTGTGTGTGTGTGTGTGTGTGACTGGAATAAAAGTGTATTTTCTAACAGAAGAACATCTTGTTTCATCCCATCTGAACCAGCAGCTTTAGCCTCCTCTTCCCTCCTCCCTCTCTTCATGCTGAACTTAAGAATGGAAATACTGTCGGAGGTATATTAATTAGCATTCATGCACGGCAACGAAGATAAACTAACGCTGGATTCCCCCGTAGACGTGTAAGACGGCTGATTGCTCTGATCCCCCTTTTTAATTACCTTCTAATCGCCACGATAAACTGCACTAAACAGAGAAATGAACTTTAAGCGGGCGCAGGTCTTATCCATCAAGTTAAAACACCGTTTATCATTTCAAACAGCAGCTCATGAAGCCGCTGCTGGACTTACAGGTGGTGATTAGAACAATAAAGGGACTGATGTGCACTGAAAACCGGAGAACATACTGTATCTGGTTTCTATCTAGTTAGCCCACAAGGCTAATTTCCCTCTGGTGGATCACTCTAGTATGGCTCTCGACTCCCCCAATTGTGAATGCACATTGCTGTCCGTGTCGTTGCCAAAGGAGGATTTATGGTCCTGTGATAAAGGGCCACATGTCAACATGGGCTTACACATTTGTGATGGTGGAGACTGTTGAAGACGACATTCAGGAGGCTGGAAAACAAACACACACCTCGTCACACACTGCTGCGATCGCTGCTCTGGCACAATCAGTGAAAGAAGATGGACACAGTGATTCCAGGACAGATGGGAGGGGAGGTGAATGGGTCCAACAAACACATCCAGGAGGCCGCTGTTCGTGTCCCGTGCGTTACATTTCACTCGGGTGACCAGGTGTCCCACAGCATCTTTACCCCCTATTGTCCCACATATTTCATCGGCTCTAGTTTTCAGAAGTCAAAACGCTGCAGGACAGACGCTTCTTTAAAATCTGTCTTTCATCCTGATGGCTGTGTAGAAAGCAGGAAGTCTGTCGTCATCATCATGGCGCTGTGTTCGCTGTCAAACTGAGCACACATGTGGGTCAACGTGCACGTTAACATTTCACCGTCTTCGCTATGCTACGCCCAACGGAGACAATGGTAAGTCACTGCAAAGTCCCACAGTCTGCAGATTTAGGAGGAATATGATGGAAACTAGCACAAAGAAAAGGAAGAGCAGCTCCAACAGAGACTGAAACTACTGATCAGTATTTCTAAGCCGGTGGAAGGAGATTCTCAGAGTTTTTTTTGTGAAATGTGCCGGTTATTGTTCTATTTCACACGGAGGGGGAATACGACATGAAGCGACACAGTTCATGTGAGTCTCATAAAGAGACGAGCCGATCTCTGGATGCATTCAGGCATTAAAGCAGAGAGATGTTACAAGATAAGGAGCAGAATAGAAATGATTATTATTTAAGTTAGATAGATATTATATCTACATTGTAGACGTCCTCTCAGCCTTGGTAACGTGTCCCACAGTGTCCCACAGTGTCCCACCTTTGGTTTGTTGGGATCTGGTCACCCTACGTTTCATTTTCACGTTACGATCAGCTGATCGTTTGTGTCTGTCCCGTCTTCACAACGTTCAGTTTCATTTTCACTTTACAAACGGTCATTTTAAGCCTAACCATGTAGTTTTTCCCTAAACCTAACTAAGTGGTTTTGTTGCCTAAAGTGACGCCAAGGGGCGCGACAAAGTGGCCGTAAGTGACGAGTTGGGATGAGAATGTGCTGACTGACTGCAATGTAAACCCATCCGCGTGAGTATGCTGCGAGAGTTAGTGATGTAGAATAACAAGCGACACTCAGAACAAGTGAGGACGAGAGAGACTTTAAGAGACTACTCTCTTAAAGTGAGAGCGGCGGTGGATTGGTCAAACTCACTTATCCAGTGTGAAACCAAAAGTATTGTTGAGTTATTCTGATGTTAGTGATGTGCTTTCCTTACTTATGTTACATCGTTTACGTACTTATTTGACTTAGTTGATGTACTTATTTTAAAGGTGCTAAACGTGAAATTGAGAACATATCTATTGCCTCTCGACGGCTCTCAACTGGTCGGCGGCTGAGTTGGCGGCTCATTCATCTTTCCATACTTGTTATATTAAAGAGATCTGATATTTTCACGACATAATCCTAGAAGTGTTTGAGTTACAGTTGCGTGGTCGATGTTGGTCTCTCCTTTCTAAACACTTCTTGGCTCTGTACATGTTGGATCCTGTCGGCGTGTTGATGCGTTGCTTCTATTTGTAGAGGAGGAGAAAGCGTTTTTACAGCCAACAGAAGAAGAAAGAATGCTGGTTGTTGTCCCAGGTTGAGATAAAACAGCAGCCTTCATCCTCCTCCTCCTCCTCCTCCTCCTTCATCCTCACTTTGTTTATGATGCGGCTCCTGTCATTGTGTCCTGATTGTTGCCAGGTTACGTTTTCTTCCATCTCAGTGTGAAACCTTTTTCCGTCGGCCTTTTTATATTCTGCCATTTAGATTATAGCTCGGCTTCTCATTCTCATTTTCACCCGTGGTCGGCGGCGAGGCTGCGTCACACGGTTGTTCAGTAAAATCCCTCTGCGTGCCCTGAATAGAACCGTGGGATATACGGAGGAACAGCAGGCCGGCAGCAACTGTCCAAGCTCAACAATATCTGCATCTCCTGCTTAATTGCATTCTTTTATATTTCAATGTATGCACATATATTTAGCATTTTGCTGCGGTTGTTTACAGCAGCGGTAATGAACTCAACACAGACACAGGTGTGAGAGTTTAATTGAAAATAAAAGAGTGTAATTGATGCTGATAAAAGGATCACTGGTCCTCTTTCTCTTCCACATCTGTTTCCATCTCGTCCTTTTGTGAAGACGTCACCCAGCGAAAACAGCAGCATCCCATTAATCCCATTAATCAGCAGCGAGCTGTTCTCCAGCGGGGATATTAGTGTGCGAACGGCTGATTAGTTCGGAGTAATGTGGTGTTGTGTTGAGTTCTCTGGGGAAACAGTTTGTTTCCTCTCTGTGTGAAGACTGTCTACAGAACAGAGAAGAATACACAGCTGTTTATGGTCTCTGCAGCTTATGTCAGCTTGTACTACGCACACACTGATGAACACACACTCAGACAAACAGGCAGGCAGAATTCATTAAAATAGACACATGCACGTACACATAACACATTTAGTTCATCTAATCGCGTTTCTAGGGTGTCTTTGAATATTTGGACCTTCTTAATACCCCCTTTTAGTGGATTAGTCGACTGATCGCTCGTTTTGATCTCAGTCGATGAAGGTGTCTTTAGTCCATTAGTTGTTTTTTATGCTATTTTTTAAGACTTATTTCCAAGAAGCGTATGAGCACATCTCTGGTAGACACCAGATTTAAAGTGCTGCTTTGTGTGATTCTTGGTGGAGAAACTCAGTTTTACAGATCTGTCCATTAAATCAACAATTCGGAAAAATCGTCGTTTAAAACTAAGCGTTTGTTTGGTGTGTTCACGGTGATGCATCTGCTTATCTGCTCCACATCATATTGTTGGCTTTCCACACGTGCAAGAAGTAGCCTACTACATGGAGTAAAACACTGAGATGAATAAGATTCAACTTGAACAGATTTCTAGTTATTTAGCACACAGGAGCCTGTTATATACTTAAAGTACAACGTATACCTGCTAACAGCTAACAAAATGGAGACAGTCACAATCTGCAGCAAAAATTAAAAAAGAAACAGTCATTATTTTCTGCTGACAGAAATCATAAACGAGTTAAACAAAATACTTATGTCCTGTGCAATAATGTGTCTCACTGTTTATTAGTGTATGTACTGAGCAGTCGTACTGCAGCGCGACCAGGAGGGGGCAGCTTCGTACTTGATATCACAACGGTGTTACGTGTGCATCATTTCTACTGCAAATACAAATCTGGACAATCTGAATTGAGAGCAGCAGAAATGAGAAATGACCTGGAGACCATAAAGTTATTTAAATCACTGAAGTCAGCCAGGAATGATATCAACAGGCTAACAAGAGTCTACTGTCTGACTCATATGAACAAATGTACCTGATCAACCATAACATTAACTACATTCAGACCACTGACAGGTGAAGTGAATAACATGGATTATCTCGTTACCATGGCACCTGGCAGTGGGGGGGGGGGATATATGAGACATATATATATATATATATAAGAAGGGCCAGTGTAAGGATGTGAGTGACTTTGACAAGGGCCAGATAGTGCTGGCTAGACGACCGGGTCAGAGCATCTCCAGAACTGCAGCTCATGTGGGATGTTCCCGGTCTGCAGTGGTCAGGACCTACCAAATGTGGTCAAAGGAAAGAGAATCGGCGACAGGGTCAGACCTGAGGGTCATTGATGCCCGTGGGGAGTGAAGGCTGGCCCGTGTTGTCTGATCCAATAGAAGAGCTACTGGAGCTCAAACTGCTGCAAAAGTTAATGCTGGTTCTGATAGAAAGGAGTCAGAACACACAGTGAGGAGCAGTTTGTTGCGTACGGGGACCGGTCAGGGTGCCCCGTGCTGACCTGATCGCTGTATATACAGTATACTGTATATACCATAAGCCTACTTCTCTCTTGATTTATTACCTCAGGAAACATTGATAACATGAGTTTATGGTCTCAATCTCTAGTTTCAAGTCTTCTTCAATACAGCATGATGTTCATTTAGTAGATGATGGTCCCATTTAGAGTCAGATAGACCATAAAGCTGTCAGTATAATGTAACATAGCATGCAGTATAAAGTCCTATAGATGATCAGTATAACGTCCTATAGATGATCAGTATAACGTAACATAGCATTCAGTATATTTCCATTTCCAGAGTCAAGGTCACAGTTGTTTGCTGTGTCAAGGTCACAGCTGTTGCTGAAGGAGTTATGTTGTAATCTGATTTGGGATTAAAGCTGGAGCTGTGCTTTAATTATAAACTTGATGCTCGAGGGGTTGAGACGGCGATCGTCCTGCAGGCTGAAGAATGAACGAGACGGGGACGGCGTGAGGACAGATATAGAAAAAGATGTTTCACAAATGAATCAAAACAAAGGAGAAGAAATATGATCCCACATGTGTTGACCTGAAATCCTTTAGACATCAGATACCTAATGAGGAGAATATATTTCTGACACCTTCTGAAAGAAGCTTTTTCATGATTTCAGAAGAAAGGCAGCTGTGATGAGAAGGACAGAGACAGACAGTAAAGGTGAAAGAAGAAAAGTTTGTTTGTTCTTCCTTTCCCTTTGACAGCTCTGATCTCTCTCTCTCTCTCTCTCTCTCTCTCTCTCTCTCTCTCTCTCTCTTTGTTTTCATTCCACCACGTAGAGATTCCCCTGGTGGTGACTCAGCCTCCTGGTTCTCTCGTTAAATTACCTCCCTTTTGTTTCACATCCTACAAACCCTCGTTCACTTTGTCCTGTCCGTTTACATCTGTGTGTGTGTGTGTGTGTGCGTGTGTGCGTGTGTGCGTGTGTGCGTGTGTGCGTGTGTGCGTGTGTGCGCGTGCGTGCGTGCGTGCGTGCGTGCGTGTGGGGTGTCATGCGGTTTCCTTCTCATCATCTGTATCTTTGATCTACAACAAAATCCAATCTGCAATCTCATACAGCATTAAGATTATTTCCTCCTCTCTCTGCTTGTCATTGTG
Organism: Sebastiscus tertius; assembly: GCA_916701665.1. NCBI lineage: Eukaryota > Metazoa > Chordata > Actinopteri > Perciformes > Sebastidae > Sebastiscus > Sebastiscus tertius. The sequence goes on along the minus strand of CAKAOH010039195.1, from coordinate 35,013 downwards.
TGTTTCTGCAGACGTGATATGAGGCTGATATGAAACGGGTTTTCAGAAGCGTCAACATTCAGCGTATCTCGTGGTTTGCAGGAACGTACAATGCAAACATATTTTCTGGTTTGGGGGTGTTTCCTAAAGGTGGCTCGGTGAATCAGGACCAACTGCTGGATCATGACTCTGCAGACCTGAAACATTGAGCACACAGATCATGGGTCACATTTTACAATAAAGTAAACAGACCTGATGTTCACAGAGCAACACATATTACACATACACTAATGAAGCGACGTCAATTAAAGGGACTGTTTGTAACTTCTTACACGTATAAATCATTGCTGGTCGGTGTCTCATGGTCTCTCGTGTGTCTCCGCTGTTCAGACTCAGACTCCAACACAAACTCCAGTGCTTCACCAAAACCTCTTGGTTGTATCAAGTGAAGTCTGTTAAACAGTGTTGGCCGCAGTCGGAGGTCGCGGAGGAGACCGTAGCTTTGGTCTCCAGGACCGGAGTCTCTGCTCCTCTGCTCCTCTGCCTGCCTTCACTCACACACCGCGCTCCTTCTCTCTCTCTCTCTCCACCTCTCCCGTGCATGCTGCTCACTCCACACTGCAGAAGAGTTAGTTTAGCTCTGAGAATATCTAGTGAATGTTCAGTGGACGTTTGGTCAGAAATAACTGCTGCAGCTCCTCCAGACCAGCAGAGGTTTCCCGTGTCTTGTGAAGTGACGGAGCTCCGCAGACCCCAGACAGAGAAATAATTAGAATTGTCTATTAGCTGTTGGATTGTGCTTCTTGAATGGTATAACTGAAATAACAGCCACCATAGAGTGGAAATACTGTTTAAAGACCATCAGACAAAATGTGACACAGACACGCTGTCCTCAGGTGGACAGACGGCTCTCTTACACGCGTTGCCGTGACACCGGGCCGGTCTCCATGGCCTTTAAATTTGTTTGCAAACTTCCTGATTTATCCTTCAACCTGTTATTATTCTTATTGGGAGCACGATGTTAGTGAACCAACTGAAGTATCCGACCCGGGTTAAAGTGTCACACAGCACGATATTGAATCCCTTCAGCTGCAGGGTCACTGTTTTGTATACTGAGCCTGACCTCTCACCTCTCTTATAAATGATCACCTCAATATTACAAACTAACCATGAACTCTTCTCTGCCACTCATAACCACGGAGCTGACCAAAGGACAGAGATATCACAGCGTGTCCAAGCTGATAGGATTTATTTCCAGACGCCCCAGACCTGCTGCACGCTCTCCTCCTGGTGAAGTAGTCTCCTGGGAAGACGAAACAAAAACTTGTGTCCCGTTTCTGCAACTTCGGATTTAATCCAATAAACACTATGTCTACACTATGAAACATACGTGAACCCCGGATGTGTTATTGAGCAGCTCCACTTTCTGGTCCTCTCATGTTGGACTGAGAGCAGACTGGACTCTACAGTGACTCCCTATCAGCTGGTTAGCACGCTCATTTCAGTAGAAATCTCTGCAACACAACACCTCAGATGTCAACACTGTAACCTCTTCACACTCTGCTGATAATGTTGAATGTTTTACACATTTCACATTGAATTGCCAGCTGCTCTGACAGGAACAGGAGTGGGAGCTTTAGATGAGATGATTCAGACATTACAGGATGCTGTTTTGTTGGGTTTTGTCCAACGGAAACAATCGCAGCAGCTAATCTCGTTCTGTCAGCCAAACGCTGAAGTACACAGTGACTCATCAGGAAACAATCAAGGCACGTTTTGGATGCAAATAAAGGCCGATGGAGCAAACAGCTTCTAAAGGGGGCCGTTATCATTTGGTTTCATCTCTATTTGGAGAGCTGGCAAAAAGCATTTGTTGTGTTACAGTAACATGCCCACGAGCGTTCAGACACACACAGGAATACAAACTGAAGTTAACAACATTATCGGTGGTTTAGTTTTCACTTCTCATGAACAGTGGCCATCTCAGAAAGTCTCTCCACTTGACCCGAGCTGCCGCGGGTCAGTGGTGGGGGTGTTTAGTGGTCACAGAGAAGGAGGAAATACAAACACAGCTCAGAAGCTTCTGCTTTACTATCACACACTAATTGGTTTTGCTGCCTGGAGGTGATGGTGGTGATGGGTAAGCTGAGGCGGCGGAGGGCCAGACGGCTGCGACCGAGGCAGGAGGTGATTGACAGGTAGCGGGGAGGAGAGAGGTCTGCAGGACGGCAGCCACTTAACATAGTTTATTAAACTAATCTTCTCTGTGCTGCGTAGAGCTGTCCTTGGGAAACTCCTTTCCCCTTTGTGAGGGTTTGTGTGTTTGTTTGTGCGTGTGGACCAGAGGCCTGTACTACGAAGAGAGTTCAAAATACCCAGGGTATCTTCTAGTTATCTAACTGACCCGAGCAGACGAGATCACGCTAAGCGGTCCTACGACGCTGGTCATCACCTCACTAAATCAACCCAGGGTTTCTCAGTCTGGCTGTGAGCGTGTTCACAAGAACGGGGCGGTGTTCACAGACACGGACAAGTCTACAGACTACAGACAGACAGAGAGACACATTTAACAAAGGAAGAGTAAACTATATTAGACAAATATGAAGATGTTAAACACTTAAACCAGACTTAATGTATTGAAGCTGCTAAATGCAGGAAGGACAGCTGGCAAAAGAAAAAAACTCCTGATGTAACTCCTGCGTACGGTACGACGGTACGACGGTACGACGGAGTATTAGGGCCACGTTGAGGAAAAAAACATAAATCTGAGATTTCAAGATTAAAGTCATAATATTATGAGAATAAAATCAGAATATTATAAAGTAGTAATTTTACGTGTTTTCTTTTTTTCTCATAAAGTTATGACTTTATTCTCAAAATATTCTGACTTTTTTTCTCGGAATATTACGACTTTTTTTCTCGTACTATTATGACCTTTTTTCTCGTAATATTCTGACTTTATTGTGTAAATCTCAGATGTGTTTTCCCTCAATGTGGCCCTAATACTCCGTAGTACATTGTCTCTTTGGCCCTCACTGCATTGGACTCATATACTAAATACTCAGACTATAAACTGTCTTACCTGCACAAATGTTTTGCGGCTCCAGACAGATTTTTTTCTGTGATAGTAAAGGTTGCTGACCCCTGCTCTATAATGTAGGACATTAAAGTATTTATAAGAGCAGGAGCTGGGTATATTAGGATTCATGGGGATTCAGCTGTTGGCCTCCTGCTTCCTCTCTTTGTATTTATCATCCGTCCCTCTGTCTCTAATTCCTCGTTCAAAACTGCAGATTCATCCGTGGTGACGTTTGACTTGTTTGTTGTTCTGTTTCTGATGTGTGGTGTAGATTATCTGCTCGATCAGTGACAGTTAAAATAGAGGTGTGCGTCATTAGGTGCTTTATTACACAACGGCTGTCTGTCAAGGTGTGACTTCCTGTTCACATTGGAATGCTCATGTGTGGCTGCGAGGTGCAAAGATAAACTGTGATTATCATGTTAATGCTCCTACACCACAGACCACAGAGCACACAAAGTGTCTCTTCAGTATGAAGTGTTTTCTATTGTGTGGGCTCACCGTCTCAACATCCCCCAACATCAACTTCCCTTTTTGTACAGTATGGGGTCTACCGGCCCGTTCTCATTCCCAGGGCGTCAGACACTGACACTAAACACGAGGCTCTGCTGACATCTTGTGGCATGTTTTTTTACTGTTGAAAATGGAAATAGAATGTTTTTATTGTCATTGTACAGAATAAAAAAAGACATTAGAAGCACTATTCCTGATCAGTGCAGGTAAAGATACAGAATAAATAAAGAATAAATACACCGAAACCACTTCAGCAAACTAACATCCACATGTCCCATCAGCTTGGTTTCACTTCTCTTGTTTCCTTTAGTGGTTTCAGTGACATCTTGATCTTGTTTCCACTCAGGACATGTTGGCCGTGGTTGAGAGGGTGTGGTTCATACAGTCCAAAATGCTTTTCTTTAGGATTGCAGTTAATAGTTGTAGGGCAGTGAGGAAGTGACTAAAAGAGGAGACATCTCAGATCGAGTACACTTTGACCTGGAAAGGACAGATTATGTGCAGCTATGAAGCAGTTGTTATTCACCACACATACATATATATAGTCTGGCACCTTAATAAATGATGATAACCCTTATGAAAAGGTAGTATACTTCAAGTTTATTTTATGAAGTGAACTTAAGTAAAGTTCAAGTATATTTCCCCGAAGTATACTTTATGTAATAAGTATACTAATATGAGTGTACTAGAAGTAGAATTGTACTAATTCAATACTTCTTGGGACTAAATTGGCCCACTTTTTAGTTTATAAAAGTATACATTTAAGTGTAAGAATATAAACTTTGAGAACACAACTAGTTTACATCTAAGTTGTATATTGTACTGCAACTATACTACGAACTACACTACAAGTGAACTTATGGGTATACGGATAGTTTACTTGTACACACTTGTAGCCCAATTTTTAGTTTATGAAAGTACACTTTGTATACATTAACTTATAGTACTTAGCCAGTGATTTATTTATTACATAAAGAAACTGAAAGAAGTTAAAGTAGTCCTGAAAACCCCCCGTCTTGAGCACTGCTTTTGTGCTTTCTGTTTCACCCACCATCTGTGGCTGAACCTTGAACTCCAGGGGCTTTGTTTGTTTGCTTTACTTGCTAGTTACCGTGTTTTTTCATCTGCTCCGATCGTCCTGCGTCCTGGACCCCAGCCCAGAACTAATACTGAAACATACCGCCAAGTCATCGCCTCATGAAGTTCCCAAAAGTCTGATCCCTTTTAGTAAATCACAAGACATCATTGTGTTATTGGCCACATCTGTCCAGCACCCAGTAAACCAACGCTGTTGCCAGGAAAATTGGTCTCCCCACACCCACAACCCACGCCCCGCTCAGGGCACCGGCATAGAACACTGAGGTGCAATAGGGCTCGCTTTGGGAAAAGCCTGATACCCACAGTCATAGCCGCTTCAAACAACAGGCATTGCTGAACAGGCCTGAGTGTGTACTGGTCTGGGTTTCATCAGATAATCCGTAATTCCTCTGGAATTTAAAAATGAAAAAACGCTTTTCGTTTTAAACCGAAACCGAAAACCAAAATCATGTAGTGCTCTAGTCGTTTTTTGTTTCCAAAACGAAAAACGAAAAAAAACAAATTTAAAAAACGATCTAATTTTGGTTTTTTGCAAGTTTATTTCTGTCATTTTTTCTTTTGAATCCAAGAGTGAAGAACGGCAGTCACGTGACCCGGAAGTGAAAGCAAACATGTCAAAATAAAAGCCAAGAAGATAGTTTGGTCATTCTATAAAAGCGTCACATTCTTTAAGCACAGGATCAGGGTAAAAGATATCCAGGGTAGAAGATAAACAGATCATATTCAGGGGCCGTCAGCTTTTCAATTTAGTTTGGAGGGAGATTCGGTATCAGTGAAGTCAGTGCATTTTATGAGTAGGCCTTCTGTGACGTAACCCACCATAGGGGTCAGAGGTCACCACGCCTTTTTTTCAGCAGTCAAATTCTTTTTCTTTTATGCATTTATAGATGAAAGTCAAGGCAAACTACATTATTCCTTTATCACTTTGGGGTACTTAAAACACCTATGGAGTCCAGTGGACACTGGCTGACTATCATTCACCTCACCAGCAAACTTCATTGGCCTGCTGGACGCTCGTTCATACCCTTGTTGCTCCGCTTGCCATCAGAGGACAGCATTCACTCATTCATCCATAGATGTCACTCACTTGTGTCTCGGTGTGACCACATGTTGACAATTTTGAATTCATTAAAATGCTCAATGTCTCAATAGGTGTTTTAACGTTTTTTTGTTTTTAAATTCCAAAGGAATTATTGATTATCCGATGATACCCAGACCCACCAGCTCTCCTGTCAGCTGATTTAGTCCTCTCTCTGAGACACTTTCAATACAATTGGTCTTAAATTAACTTCAGTATTATTCAAAGTTGCGACACCGGAGGTGCTTCACTCGGAGGAACTTGTTTTGTGGCTACAGACAGAATCTGTTTTCTGTTAGAGAGAGATGAGTAATAATGTCAACATGATCATATAGCATAAACCTGGTCACCCTGAGTAAAACACAAAGGAAGTAGTGTTTCTCTCTGTGTGTGTGTGTGTGTGTGTGTGTGAGTAACTTGAGGTTACTTCAGGTCATTGAAAAGACTCACACACTCTCCCTCTACTTTTGTTCTCTTGGGAGAGGCTGTGAGGACTTCCTCTACGCTCAGATCTTAATCACACAAACACAGACACGTGTGTTCACACAAGTCAAACACTTAAAATGTCTCTTTAGATAGTAAAGGTTGCTGAGCCCTGCATGGTCTAGATGAATTGAGGGATACATGAGACTTTTAATACTGAACTTTACTCCTTTATTGAACTCTGCTACTTCAGTTAGGAGAGCTTTAGAGCACCAGCTCTCGTGTCAGCTAAGAAGTTTCTGGACATAATCTGAGCCCCATCATTGTCAGTAGGAGAGATGGAAACCTCTCAACATCCTGTAGCCGGGTGTAGACCAGTTTGATCCGGTGAGTCTTTTCAATGACCTGAAGTAACCTCAAGTTCAGTCTACTCACACCCATCCACACTCTTCCGTGCCAGTTAATGTTCTTTTTCCCACTGAGGTGGGAATATGACATGAAGCGACACAGTTCACGTTTGGCTCATAAAGAGACGAGCCGATCTCTGGATGCATTCAGGCATTAAAGCAGAGAGATGTTACAAGATAAGGAGCAGAATAGAAATATTCATTATCTAAGTTAGGTAGACATTATATCTACGTAGTAGACTACCTCTCAGCCTTGGTAACGTGTCCCACATTGTCCACTTATCTCCGCTATACTCCACCTGTAGTATAGTTCACTTCATAGTATAGTTGCAGTACAAAATACAACTTAGATGTAAAGTAGTTGTGTACTCAAAGTTTACTATTCTTACACTTAAAGTACACTTAAAAGTATACTTTTATAGACCAAACAACGTGTACAGTACATTGATTTTACGAAGGACTTAGCTTCCTGTTCTGGTTCCGGTCTGACTCATTGACTGAATCCGTGTGTGTGTTTGTTTTCATTTTCACACAGAAGCTGTCACCTGACATTTTTCTTTAACTTCCAGTCATGACCACATATCAGAAATTGAGTAACGTGTTTATAGTGAATCACACCGTTTAGGTTCCCGCCTGCTGTTTGCTGGAATTTAGTTTTTTACATTCAGTTAGTAAAAAGAAAACTGTATGAACATTTAAAGCATTTTGCATGTTTCCAGAAAAGCTCTCCACTCTTTATCAATATGGTGTTCACCACTTTAACATGTTGAGATAAGATGAGAAGCTTTAACCTTTACCACCCCATCTCTCTTTTCCATAGACCCGTTTTAGTCTTTTTTAGGGGGGTCCAGGGAGTTTTAGGGGGAGATAGCAGGTCAACAGTAGACGTCACATAGAAGGGGTGTACATCATCTGAAAGCTGGGAACCTGAAGATTAATTTGAGATATAAGTTGTGTATAAGGGCATAGAACATTATGATGGAAGTATATGATGCTCATGCTCCATTATGTTTCAGTTGCTGCAGCAATTCTTGGGTTGATATCATTTGTTCCACAGATTTGGTGCTAAATTTAACCTTTTTTTTACCGCTGGAGAATTGATCAAAATGATCAATAATCCCTCCAAAATACCACATTAAGACACCAAGACCTTGAGGAACACCAGAGAAAAAGCCATGCATCTCTCCAACCACTGTTTGCAGAACCACCTATGTTCTCATACAGACGTGCACAATCACTGAAAGACAAGGTGGTACGGAGCTATCTTCCACCTTCCACACCAACAACCTGGCTACAAAAGCCCCGTGGAACTTTTAAATGTGGGAATTGCAATCATTGTGATAATATCATGAGAATCAATCACTTTCAAGATGTGAACACACGTCGCACATATCAAATGAGACATTTTGCTAACTGCAACACCACATATGTTGTCTACAGATCGGAGGGCCCCTGTGGTTGCTTCCATGTAGGACGAACAAAAAGAAGACTGAAAGACAGAGTTGCGGAACATAAAAATGCCATGCGTACAAGGAATGCTGATCATGCTATGGCATTACATTATGAGCAAACAGGACATGGCAACCCGAACACACTGAAAGTCATAGTGTTGGAAGTTGTTGAAAAGGACATCAGAGGAGGCGACCGCCTGAAGAGACGACTCCAACCAGAGACCTTTTGGATTGTACAACTAAAAGCAACAAAACACCCCGCAGTGTTAATGAAGTTCAATGTGACAGAGGAGACTTACAGACAGCGTTTCCGGAGCACTATTGTGCCAGTGGGAGAAACTCCTTTTATTTTCAGTCTGTAAAAATTCCATCAAACACATGGGGGGAGAAATCCTCTGCATTCAGTTACACTGCTCACCACTCTGGCTGGCCGCTCCATGTTCTGGCTATCACAGAAACCTAGACTTTAGACTTCATTGTTCCACAAGGGGTAGGGCTACTATCAGCAGCAGCTTGTACATCTGCATTGTGTTACACTATCAGTAGAGTGGGAGGTTGGTTCTCCATCAATGAGCAAGCCTATTGGTGGAAAAACAAAGAAATGACACATCATCAATAATAAAAATAAAGACAAATATGGGCATACTTTCTTATGTAGGTCTACACAGGAGTTCCTCCATATATAACTATAATCCACATTTTTCTGCCTACAAACCCTTCAATAGTTCAATTTATTAAAATACAATTTGTATGCAGTGTTATTCCTGAAGTGATGATTCACAGAAAAGGAGAAAGTCTATCTCATCATTGAGGCCGGGGTGTTTTGTCGCCTCCTCTGATGTCCTTTTCAACAACTTCCAACACTATGACTTTCAGTGTGTTCGGGTTGCCATGTCCTGTTTGCTCATAATGTAATGCCATAGCATGATCAGCATTCCTTGTACGGATGGCATTTTTATGTTCCGCAACTCTGTCTTTCAGTCTTCTTTTTGTTCGTCCTACATGGAAACAACCACAGGGGCCCTCCGATCTGTAGACAACATATGTGGTGTTGCAGTTAGCAAAATGTCTCATTTGATATGTGCAACGTGTGTTCACATCTTGAAAGTGATTGATTTTCATGATATTATCACAATGATTGCAATTCCCACATTTAAAAGTTCCACGGGGCTTTTGTAGCCAGGTTGTTGGTGTGGAAGGTGGAAGATAGCTCCGTACCACCTTGTCTTTCAGTGATTGTGCACGTCTGTATGAGAACATAGGTGGTTCTGCAAACAGTGGTTGGAGAGATGCATGGCTTTTTCTCTGGTGTTCCTCAAGGTCTTGGTGTCTTAATGTGGTATTTTGGAGGGATTATTGATCATTTTGATCAATTCTCCAGCGGTAAAAAAAAAGGAGTGTAACTGAATGTAGAGGATTTTTCCCTCCATGTGTTTTTCCTTTGTTTGATGGAATTTTTACAGACTGAAAATAAAAGTCTGCCTTATTTTTCAAGCATACTTACCTACCAGTGTGAGGATTTCTCTTCGTGACTTTTCACCTTGCTCTCCTGCACCTCACCTTGCAACAGTTTCATATGGATGAATTGAGGGACGCAAATGCTATGCAAATGCTATGCAGTCCCTCGTAAAGTGGGAAACGTGGTCACAGAAGGCTCACAGTGACCCTGATGAAGACCTATGTTGGTCGCAACGCATTGGTCATTTTCAACAATTATTGCCATGTAAAATAAAGGCATTTTAATTTTGTTCAAACACTACAGTGTGCCTTGGATTGTTTTTGAGACTTGCATTTTGTACTTCTTTGAGACCATATTCCACCCATGCAATGAGCCCTTTACAAGACTGAAGAAGACAATAACATATTTGTACTGCATGTGATGATCATAAAGTGGGCATGTCTGTAAAGGGGAGACTCGTGGGTACCCAGAGAACCCATTTACATTCACACATCTGGAGGTCAGAGGTCAAGAGACCACTTTGAAAACGGACATGCTAGTTCTTCCTCGCCAAAATTTATTGTAACTTTGTCATTACATTTGTTTCATTATTTTGTTTTTCCCGACATGCTAACATGACATGGTTGGTACCGATGGATTCATCAGGTTTTCTAGTTTTATATGACACCAGTAGCTTCACTCAAGCTCTAAAAGCCTGAGCTTCTACTACAGCCTCTGAAAAATGTAAAGCTGGCCGAGGGCCCTCAAGGAGTGGAAGAGGTTAATCTGTCTAGCCGAGAGAAAACACTGGTGTCAGGTTACTGTGAGCTTTCCCTTTATAACAGCTGATGATGAACATTTAGAAATGTATTCTTACTTTACTAAACTTTCTGTGCACACATACCAGAATGTGTCTACGTGCTGTCTTGTGAACACGTGTAGTGCTTTGTCTGAAGTTCATTAAGTACAGAGAGCTGAGAGCATAAACCCCCACTGGATGACTCACTCACTTCCTGTCACAAGACTCCTCACCCCACAGGAGTGAACACCCCTCACCCGTCCTCACTGGCAGAGAGAAATCATCTGATAATAAAACACACCTCTGCTAGTTGTACAGGAACATAAGATAAAAAAACAACTCTCATTTTCACATAGGAGGAGTTTAATCTTTCTTTGACAACAAAAGCAAATCACACTGAAAGAGCTGTTAAAGTGAATGTTACGTGATTATAAAATACATCATTTCATAAGGCAGACGGCAGAGTTCACAGATGTACATACAATGACTGGACGTGATCCATATAAATATATATATTAATATTAATTTATTCATTCATTTATATTAAGTTAAAGGTGCTAAATGCGAGATTGGGAGCATTTCCATTGCCTCTCAACGACTCTCAACATAACGGTGCTGACAGAGCTAAGAGTGGAAAGCTTTGTTTATATTGGCGCGAGACACCGTGGCGAGGGCCTCCGTACATGGCACGCCAACTACAAGCATGCACAGAGGCGTTTATGCTCAGCGCGTTGTTCGTTGCTCCAAAACTCCAGGAGGCGTACAAACAAAATATTCTAAAGCAAAAAATCAACGAGTGATTCCAGAAAGGAAAGTAGGCTGCCATGTTGAACTGAAAAGCGTAGCGCGCTGCAGCCGGCGGGTAGTTAGTTTGCACGACAAACCACAACTTGCAGAGCGTTCGCGCACCACGCGAATGCCAATGACACGCTTTGCTTCCATGATGACACCATCGGTCGGGACGGCGTCATCAGCTGTAACCGCCGTATGAGAGCAGTGCAGAGCGGCGGCTGTGAGCTGTAGCCAGTCCAGGCACGCTCACAGGCACTACAGGACACGTGGCCGGCCCGGCTATGTCAACAAAGCACAGAGAAGCTCTGATTACAACACACACACAGAGGGAGAGAGACTTCATTCTCTGCTCAGGTAGACATTACTCCTCTATATCTTTACATAGCAATAGTTGTTTACTGCTCTATTAATGCTCTGGATATCATATTTAGCACCTTTAAATATATTATTTAAGTTAGATATTAAGTATCATTATTAATTATTTAAGATTTTCTAACTATATTGAGTGCAATACCCAAAAGTATAAATATATACATATATAATAATTAGTTTTATTACACGGCTTTGTTGAATACTCGATTCTGATTGGTCAATCACGGCGTTCTACAGTCTGTTACAGCAGACCGTTGCTATGCATAGCAGACCGTTGCTACGTATAACAGACCGTTGCTACGTATAACAGACCGCTGCTACGTATAACAGACAGTTGCTACGTATAACAGACTGTTGCTTCGTATAACAGACCGTTGCTACGTATAACAGACTGTTGCTACGTATAACAGACCGCTGCTACGTATAACAGACCGTTGCTATGCATAGCAGACCGTTGCTACGCATAGCAGACCGTTGCTACGTACAGCAGACCGTTGCTATGTATAACAGACCGTTGCTATGCATAGCAGACCGTTGCTACGCATAGCAGACCGTTGCTACGTACAGCAGACCGTTGCTATGTATAGCAGACCGTTGCTACGTATAGCAGGCCATTGCTACGCATAGCAGACCATTGCTACGTACAGCAGACCGTTGTTATGTATAACAGACCGTTGCTATGTATAGCAGACCGTTGCTACGTATAGCAGACCGTAGCTACGCATAGCAGACCGTTGCTACGTATAACAGACAGTTGCTACGTATAGCAGACCGTTGCTACGTATAGCAGACCGTTGCTACGTATAACAGACCGTTGCTATGCATAGCAGACCGTTGCTACGTATAACAGACAGTTGCTATGCATAGCAGACCGTTGCTACGTATAACAGACCGTTGCTACGTACAGCAGACCGTCGCTACATATAACAGACCATTGCTACGTATAACAGACAGTTGCTATGCATAGCAGACCGTTGCTACGTATAACAGACCGTTGCTATGCATAGCAGACCGTTGCTACGTATAACAGACAGTTGCTATGCATAGCAGACCGTTGCTACGCATAGCAGACCGTTGCTCCGCATAGCAGACCGTTGCGACGTATAACAGACCGTTGCTATGTATAACAGACCGTTGCTATGTATAACAGACTGTTGCTATGGGCGCAGTTCTGATTTCGGACTCTGGCCGACCATTTTTGTGTCAAATTATTGATTTCTTAATACAGTCGCCGTGTAATAAGCGGGATAATGTACAGCTAGCAGGTCATTGTTGCGTCGGGGTTTATTTCACAACAATGACCGGCTAGCTGTTCATTATCCCTTACATAATACATTATTAGATGTTATCCTCACTTGGTAGGATAACATTCATTTAAAGAGATATGTATTTCTCTACTCAGTGGAGCTTTAGCAAAAAGAAAGGAATGACTGAGGTTTGTTAAGGCTTTAGGTCGAGGTTATAAAGGGGGTTGCTGTAATGCTACGGGACACTGAAAGCGCACTCTCTGGTGCTCCATTACAAGTCTAATAGCTTCCACAGCTTATAAGGTTCACGGTAACACCAATATGGGGGTCCTGCGAGGACCTGGAGCCTTTCACAGAGCGAGATTAGTGGGTCAGACTTTCCTTGTGTCCACTCTGGTTTTCTAACACTCAGAAGGCTCAGAGTAACACGAGGCAACTGTGTGATGATAATTGGAAATAAAGGCTGTTAATTAGCTCAATTAGCTTAATTAGCTAAATTCTGAATACGGTCAGGTAGTTCTCTTCTAACTTCTGTTCTTCTCCTTTCTGCTGTGGCGGCACAAACTGTCTTTTTTTACTTTTTAATGTGTCACATATTCATAATAAATATATTTTATAATTCCCACACGTATTTATAGCCTTACTTTTAATGTGGATATTATTTCCAGTGTTTTTACAGCTCCTTAGTCTGTTCAAGTTGTGTAATTATTTTGTATTAGGACTGTCAGTTGATTAAAATATTTAATCACTAATGAACCACATTTATTTGTATCTGTTCTAAATGAACCTTAAAGGGAGATTAGTCAAGTATTTAATCCTCTTATCAACATGAGAGTGGACAAATATGCTTGTTTTATGTAAATGTATGTATATATTTATTATTGTAAATCAATTAACAACACAAATCAATGAGAGATATTGTACAGAAACCCTCACAGGTACTGCATTTAGCATAAAACAATATGCTCCAATCAGAACATGGCAACCTGCATGTGAACAAATTTGCGTTAACGTGTTATTATCACGTTAACTTGGACAGCCCTATTTTGTGTACCTCTTTTTTCTTATCACATTTTGCTAAATCTCATATAATCTTAAATACTCCATGATTCCGTTAATGCCTCTTGTAAATAAAAACCCGAAGCTGAAGTGACCCATGGTTAACAGAACGTTAGGAAGAATGTTAGGAAGCAGACAGCTGATCTCGCTTCGTGAAACAGGACCCCTGGGTAAATTAAATTAACGGGCGGTGGTCTTCAAAGTGCACTCACTGGTGCCGCAGAGAGCCCGTCAGCTTCCACAGCCTCGAGAACGATTCATCTGTGCACCAATTAATGACTAATGGTTGTGTATTTATTAGCATGGCTGACACTGTTAGAACACTGGTTGTGCTTTGTTTGAAATAGAAACCTTTCTACCGGACTGAGAAGCTGCTTTGTCGGATATAACGGAAAGCAGAGATGGGCATTTTATTTTAAACTACTTTTCCAGGATATTCCTACTGAGATTTATAATTTGGACCAAGGACGTCCAGGCCGAGATGATGACAGCATAAGTTAAGTTACAAGTTTGACACAAAAAAAGCAAAAATAACTTAAAAACAAAACAGCAAAGACATGAGATAAAAAAAAATGGATAAATTTCTTCAAACCTTTCTCACTAAACATAGCACTAATAAAGTATTTGGACAAAGTAGAAAAAGGAGAGCAAGGTCCCAGCCATAAATACAATTTACATCTGGAGACGAAACAATTGTTTTTGGTTTTAGCTTAAATGTGAGCGGAATCACAAAAGAGAAGAAATAAAGCTTATACTTGGCCAACTGATTACATCAGTACAAAAAGCTCATGCATAACTTGTTAAAAGAAATACTACAGCAATAGATGAATAACAACAACAAATAAAAGTAAAACATATGAAATTAGAGATGATAATAGGCGTTTTCAGACCAAATAATTGTGGGGACTCGCTTAGAGGAACTGTCCACTGGGGAGCTCCCCAGAACCATGTACCTTCAAGGGCTTTTCATCCGCATGTACCTTCAAGGCTTTTCATCCGCATGTACCTTCAAGGGCTTTTCATTCGGGCCGCCAATAGGAACGCTGAAGTGAAAGTACCTATTCTGCAATAGGAGCTAAAAAAGTCACTCATAACGGCGTTCTAAGAACTATGATCGTTCTTAGTTCTTGCGGTGCGGACATAATAAAAAGGGGGTTCTTAACTATGAAGGAGTTCCTTTGGTCCAAAAACACCTAAAACCCAATCCTTCATTAGAGTAACATAGAGTTAAATGTAACATGAATACAGTGCATAAGACAAATCAGATATGATAATGTCTTGTAATTAAAGCACATTGCTACTAAAACAAATGTAGGGAAACACTATAAAGAGCTTATAGCTGAAGTTGAAGTGAGGAAATACTCTAAATGGCAGTCTCAATCTAATAGTCTCATAATAATAACAGATGTAACAGGTCAAATAGAGAGGGGAATTTGATCAAATCATTTCATCCTTTGTAGAAAAGAGAAAAGAAATCCATCTTTCTACCCACGCTGTCCCTCCACATCAGCTGCGTTGTCCTCCGTCTTCACAGAAGTGTAGAGGTTTTTGAATTTCCTACAGCAGCTGAAGCAACAACAGAGCATTAGAAAACATGCCAGAATCGGACAGTGAGTAGAACATAACACGTTAGTTTGCTATTCAAGTAATCAGTTGAGTAGTTACGTTTTCAAATAAGAAATCTGTCACAAGAACATCACAGTGAAATGTAGATTGTGCCTGGAGGAAAAGCATCTGTCAGCTGCGAAGAACTTCAGATGTGAAGAACCACCTACATACACACGGCTCCACGACACTGGAGGGTGGCGACGTGCATCTATGCCGGTGTTGTTGAGTACTGTTTCCTGTCGATCTGCGTTTTCCCCAACCTAAACCTGACGGTAGGGGGGCGCTATCATTTTAACAGACCTCAACATAACACCGGTGGTACAGCTCCTAAAGAGCAACGGCTTCCGGCTGATTGAAATGAACGAGCTGGTCTCAGTAGGTAACGCTGTTACGTACTTTTTAATGGCAGTAACGTTGTCATGTAAGAGGCCGTTCAAACGCTGCGTCTATAAACGCGTGGAAAACACCAACCGTGCCACTTTCATCCTTTTATCCAAGGATTTTTGGTGGTTGCGCTCCTGTCGCGCCTACCGTTACTAAGCAACCAACATCTGCATGCTGCGATGATGATGATGATGAAGTTGCGTTCATTTAGCAGTAAAAGCCTCTCTGACTAAATTAAACAAAGTCAAAACAAAGATAAATGGATTTCTCAACCGTAAATCCCTCACAGTAACATTACCGCTCCATTTGTCTGTCAGTTTGTCTGACCTTTCAACCGGATGTTGCGCCGTCCTCGGACAGAAAGGGTGAAGCCAGTAAAAGATCGTAAAGCTCTGAGTAGTCCTGCACTGAAATAATCAACTTCTCCTCCATTTATTTACCGTAGACTGATATTTACAAAAAAAAAAAAGATATCTGCCAGCTGTGATTGCTTGTTCCTCATCACATGACATGCGGTGCGCGCTGCAGCGTTCCAAAAGTTTAACTAATTTTATCTCAGGGCGCAGCTCGAGGGAACGCTTGTGCGCCGCGACGACATCGCTCCTGTGTTTGAGTGGGCCTGTCGCGTGACTACATTGACAACAATAGATTTGAGAAGTTTCTTTTAAAAGTAACGCTACCCATCACCAGTCATGTTAAACAATGAGATGATTAAAAATACCTGCGAATATTATCTCTGAACTTGTAGCACAGGAACACCAGCAGCAGCAGCAGCAGCAGCAGGACAACAGTAGGAACAATCCAGTGGTGTCTGGGAATCTCTGTCTGAATCTCTGTCAACAGATTGGTTGGCAGTTAGTCCATCAACATTTTCATTTACTTCAAAAGTCCAATAGTTCAGTCCAATAGTGTGATTAGCATAAAAAAGCATAGGCAATACGTCTGGGAGGCAAGATGGAATAGTCACTACAAAGTACTGTGTAATCCACGATGTCTAGTAGTGTCACAAGACACCATCTATGCATTCCTATGAAGGCAGCACAAACAGTACTACCTAAGGTTAAACAAGGGCATTATTTGCTTTTGGAAGGGGAACTACGACTCAGATAAAAGTAGAAAGGAGGTCAGATAAAATGTACCCGTGCACCTGCCTTCTGGGTCTAGCTAACATCGTGTTTGCATGCTCGCTGGGTTGTGCATTAAATCACTGGTTACGGTATTTCTTTACCTTTTATGCTTTTTTTTGTACAATTCACAAACTGCTGAGGGATGCAACTTGAATCTAAAGTCATTACTGTTACAGTAACGAGTGTAAATGTAATTTTTCACTTCCACTTCCTGCTAGTATTTATGAATGAAAAGTTTGAGACAAACATCATGTGATGTTTCAACAGTCATTTGATCACCTCCGGTACTCAGTCACACAGTCAACAGGAAGTACTGTCACATAATGTAACTTTACAATAACAAGGTCTCAAAAAGAGAAGTGAGAGAATGAGACATCGATTTCATTCACACTTCATGCCTTTCCATTCACATATCTTTAAGGTCTGAATCGTATCTCTTTTATCTGGTTATCTCATACCAGAAAAACAGATACCATATCTGATACAAATATAAACAATGAAATCATTTATTGTAGTTCCTACCTCCTCCATTCTGAAGCCCGGCGTTTCCACTGCAGTTGGCTGTACAAAGAAGATATTCTTACTTTACACATTAGAAAAAATATGACATTTACTTCAAATTAAATTAAGGAGGAAAAAAAGAAACTAGGGCTGTCTAAATGAACGTGACAATAACGAGTTAACGCAAATTCGTTTTAACACCACTCATTTCTTTAACACATTAACGCAACTTTAGGTTGTAGTGTCTCAGTTTTAAAGTTAGAGTGAAGATCCTGGTATCATAGTAAACTATAGAACCTGATGAATCCATCGGTACCAACCAGGTCAGACTAGCTGGTCATGAAGGAGGTTAAATAACGCTCCAAACTTACACTAAATGTTGGAGAAGAAAAACTGTCATGTCCATTTCCAAAGGTTTCCCTTGACCTCTGACCTCAAGATTAGTGAATGTAAATGGGTTCTATGGGTACCCACGAGTCTCCCCTTTACAGACATGCCCACTTTATGATCATCACATGCAGTTTGGGGCAAGTCATAGTCCAGTCAGCACACTGACACACTGACAGCTGTTGTTGCCTGTTGGGCTGCAGTTTGACCTGTTATGATTGGAGCATATTGTTTTATTCATTATTTGCTAAAGGCAGTACCTGTGAGGGTTTCTGGACAATATCTGCAAACATATTTGTCCACTCCCATGTAGATAAGATTATTAAATACCAATACAAATCCCCCTTTAAGGTTCATTTTGAACAGATAAAAAATGTGTGATTAATTTGCGATTGAATGTTTTAGCCGACTGACAGCCCTAAAAGAAACACATGAAGTCTGACAGGTGATGAAGTCTGACAGGTGATGATACTCACTGGTGCACGTCGCCTCGCGTTTCACCACCTAAGCAGAAATAATTGATTTTCATTATCTTCCACTCAAACAGTCATCACAATACAAATGCACTAATGTGAAATGTCAACATGAGATTCCCAAAGGAAAATCCAGTTCTTAAATCTTCTCATCACTCATAACCAACATCATTCGGGCTGGAGCAGTTTACTTCTAGTATCTCTGCACTAAATATTTCATGTGTGCAGTACAGTTAATGTTTTTCTTTATAGTTTAATACCTCATTAGTGCAGCTAAAGGAGTAAAAGATCAGCTCTGAGCACTTGGACATCAGAAGAGTGCAGTCACTTTTCTTCACCACCTGGTCATCAGTGCGCTCTCCCTGATTTGCCAGCACGCGGTTCTAAAGTCGACATGTGGAAGACAATAAAATCACAACAGCTTTATGAACTAGTTCAGACTGACAGTTCATAAAGACCTTCAGCTACATGTACGGATATCACTTATCCAGGTTGTAAGTGTTGTCTGTAAATCACCAACGTGTTAATAACCAACTGTTTGATCTATAGGCTGAGATTTAGTTGGAGACGACAGTCTGATGCTGCTGTAACGTTAAAGTATGACTGTGTTACTGCAGCAGCCTCACGCGCAAGCTACGGCGCGTAGAAAGAATGTCAGGGTGGATCGGTGGGTCAAAAAATACCAGACTTTCGCCCAGAAGGTCGGCGTTTGTGTCCTGTACGAAACCAGAAGCCAACGTTAATTTATTTGTCACGTAACTCTCGTACTTAAGTAACGCCACGACCGGAGTTATTTCAAGCCAAACAACGATCTTTTCACAAACCTAACTGAGTCGTTTTATTGCCTAAATCTAAGGAAGTTGTTTCCTGTGAAGATGGAAGAAACAACTTCCTTAGATTCAGGAAGTTGTTTCCTGTGAAGACGGAAGAAACAACTTCCTTAGATTCAGGAAGTTGTTTCCTGTGAAGACGGATGTTTATTAGATTTACCCAGGGATTGATTTAACACAGAGACCATGTGTGATGTCAGAAAAAGAAATACTGAACTGAAATGAGCAATCCTGTCTCGTCTAACTTACGGTACTGTTGAGCCAACTGTAGTGGCAGTCTTTGCCGGTGAACTCCGGGACAC
This sequence comes from Sebastiscus tertius, assembly GCA_916701665.1. NCBI lineage: Eukaryota > Metazoa > Chordata > Actinopteri > Perciformes > Sebastidae > Sebastiscus > Sebastiscus tertius. The sequence continues at coordinate 15,666 of CAKAOH010039195.1, read as the reverse complement.
TGTACAGTGTCTGTCCTCCAACCTGAGTGACGGTGCATTCAATGTTCTGAGCACCGCCAAGCTTTAGAAAGATGCCTGGGGGAAGAAAAAGAAAAGACAAATGCATTAATAGAAGCATGAACTATAATTATTTTATTAACACTGTGACCACACATGTTGTGTTACACTGCTGCTCAGACAACCTGAGCTCAGATTATAATGTAAGCATTAATATCCCCAGTACGTCCTCGACCATGACGGAGATGCCTAACTTACATGAGTGTATTCAAATACCTGTAACATCGGGTGTTTAATGCATTCCAAACATTCAGAAGACAATCCCACTAGGTCACAATGAATGCTGAACCACACAATGTTTTTATTCTACGTGGTGTTCATATAAACCACCTTGTGTCATAATTGGATTGTTTTCCTTTGCTTCTTTTCACCAACGTCTAATGATTAAAACAAATGCATTTTTTTGGTGTAAGAACACTCAACAGGCTGCTGGCCATACTGGACAACGCCAGCCATCCTCTACACGCCGTCATCACCAAACTGAGGAGCTGGTTCAGCGGCAGGCTGCTGCTCCTCAAGTGCTCCACAGACAGACTCAGGAAATCCTTTGTCCCCCGAGCCTTCAAACTGTACAACACCTCTCTAGGGATTTTTTATATCTAGATTTTTTTTACTTTGTACTTTGCACTACTAACTTTTTACTGCCTTTTTACTAACATGTTTTGCACTATGGAACAATCTATCTATCTATCTACACACACACTATAGACTGATGAAATATTCCGGGGAATGTGTGGAGGCATACTGCAGAGTCCCTCAAAGAAACAGCATAACAAAACATCTACTCTTCAACACAGCCTATTTATGTAATGAATGAATAAATGAATAACACAATCCACCATAAAGTTTCCAGTATCTGATCCTTATAACAAAAGATCAATTAATGTTTATTTAGGTTAAAACTTGTGCTGGTTGTTTTGTCTGGGGATGAGTGATGAACCACATCAGCCTGATGATGCAATGAACAAGACGCTCATGCAGGTCAGCTATAAACTGACATAAGGCTACTTACAGACTACAGGTTATATTAGTTATTTAATAAAAAGTCACATTACTTACATGATGAAACCAACAGAAGACCCGGCACATGCAGCAGCAGCATCCTGTCTGCTCTCTCACCTTCCTCTGCCTTCTAACCTAACTAGTAACCCAACCTGCATCATCATCATCATCATCATCATCATCATCCTCTCAGCAGAGACGTGCCTCTCTTTAACCCAACCAACTCTCTCTCCTGACTCCTCAGTGTTCATCAGATCATCTCTGCTCCTCACCTCCCTCTGCCTTCTCCGTAAATCAGCTGGCTCTCCTCCAGCAGCTTTTAAACTGTTGGCTCGACTCACTCCAGCCTCAGAGAAGGGAGGGTGTGGAAGTGTACTATGTGTACTCTGCTGTGTGATGCAACTCTCCATATGGGGGAAATCCAGACTGCTACTGCTGCCACCTTGATCCTTGAACCAAACACTACATGGCCTGGTGAGGCAGTGTGGTTCACACTTTAGTTCACTTTTTTCTATGCAACTTGAGTAATTCCAGTCTGACAAAGAACTTTGACACTGGCTGTCTCTACTTGGGGTTGTATTGCCTGCCTTGCCTTTGATGCACCACTGAGTCAAGACTGACACTTTTGCTACCTCGTTGTGCAAAAAGTGCTGCGGTTTTATACTTCCATTTTTACTGGAAATGACCAACACCAGCAGCCTCAGAAAACTTCCTGGTGATCTGCCTCCAGCCAGCTGCTTCCTCTGTCAGGTGTTTCCGTTCCTTGACCACAGTGGTGCTTTCAAAGTGAGAGACAGGACTTCAAACAGAAGAAAACAGCTGCAGCACTCCGACGCACGTGGCCAGGTAGGAGTCTGACTCACTGACGGATGGTTTCAGTTTGTGTCGGCTGTACACATCCCAATACATCAGACCTCTCTGAGCTCTTCACTGTACATTCCCTCTATAGATTTTAGCCCCAACCTTTAAGTTCAAACTGCACCTGTGAGTCTATTTATTTATGGAATGAATGAATAAATGAATAACACAATCCACCATAAAGGTTCTAGTATCTGATCCTCTAGACTAAACATATCATACAGACATGTATTATAACAAAAGATCACTTAATGTGTGCTGGTTGTTTTGTCCTGTGATGAACCACATCAGCCTGATGATGCAATAAACAAGACGCTCATGCAAGTCAGCTATAAACTGACATAATGCTACTTATAGACTGCAGGTTATAATAGTTATTCAATAAAAAGTCATGTTACTTACATGATGAAACCAACAGAAGACCCGGCACATGCAGCAGCAGCATCATCCTGTCTGCTCTCTCACCTCTCTGCCTTCTATGTGAAACAGCTGTTTCTCCTCCAGCAGCCAAACTTCAACTGGCAGCTCCAGTCTCTCTCTCTCTACTCTAACCTCTCCCTCCTCCTCCTCTCACCTCTTCTCACTTCCTCGGTGTGGCTAATGTAAGTCAGGCCACTCAGAGAAGGTTCTGGAGATGTGTCACTCCTTTGTGTACACGAATGGGGGGGGGGGGGGAGTCCAGACTGCCACTGCTGCTTCCTCCTTGAATTCCTGGGTGTTGCCTGTGTGTTTTTGTTGTTGCTGCTGCAGTCAGCAGCTTTCTCTCTACGTAAAGTCTTCCCTCTTTCGTAATGGCCATTTCATGTCATTATTAATTTCATTTATATTTTTATTTTTAGACATTTTTTTTTTTGGCCGAGCTGGTGCGGGACGGTGCAGCTCAAAACGCGCTGTGGGTTGGCAAATAGCCTGTGCTAACGGCATCTGCAAGATTTCACAGACCAAACTGGAAAACAACCAATCAGAGCTGATCTGAGCAGCTGTCAATCACTCACCAACTCTGATCAAACAGTGAAACCAGGCAGCGCTGATCAAATATGAATCAGTATTCTGTTACTGTAATGTCTATTTCTCTCCTCAGGTGTTCTCAGAATCATCTTGTAGTGGACTGTTCAGCTGGAAAATGAGAAAGTTTGTGACCCGGCAGCCATGTTGAGATCTGTTGAGGAAATACCAAGCACCGCCCACCAGCCGGAGCTCAGCCAATAGGAACGCTCTCTCTGAAATGACCTGTGATTGGTCAAAGTCTCTCGTCCCCTTTCACATTGTCACATTGATGTATTATTATAGAAAATATTGATTACAGCCTCTTTAAGTTGTTAGAGTTGCTGTGAGTTTTCTTTACACTGACTGTTATATATAAATCAAATTAGATATTTAAAGGTAAATAAGATCTGGTTTCCCTGGTTCTAGTATTGTGGATCTAGTCTTGTATATGGGCAACTGAAGTTTAGGTTATTCACCTTTTTAATAACAGGGTGAGACAGCTGCTGCAGACATTTATAGTTTACCCTGTACCTTTTCTTTTCTCCACTACAGTTGGTAGTGTTCTGCCCTCATCAAAGAGTCCCCTTCCTCAACCAGACAGACAGATAACTCTTCGACACACTGTAGTCAATAAATGATGGCTTTATTGTGCACCACCGTTATTATTGACAACATGAGAATGGAGTAAAACTGAAATGAAAAAGGAAATAAAGTAAACAATGAGTGAGATAAGCCTCATCAATATACATTTCCATCATGCCTATCATATGCTTCATAAAGCATATATGCTATATATGGCTATCAATATAGTTAGCGGAAAGCCATTAAAGAACAGGTTGCATGGTGAACAATGAGTAGTATGAGTAGTGTGTAATAGTGCATTACACATAAAAAACATGGTTTAATTTCCACATCCACCAATAGTATAAACATTGATATAAATATGGGCATCTTATAAAAGCAGTACTTACAGACAATGCTTCTAAAGGTGATTCCAAAAGAAGATGGATGTAGATGCTCAGGAATGCAAGGAAAAACAAAGATGGCAGCTAGGGTCAAAAGTCACAGGTCACAGGTCAACAGATAAAGCCTGTAGATAAAGCCCTTAGTGGCTGCAGAAATTAACTGAAAGGTCCTTTCCCCAGGCCAGAACAGGTAGCAGTAACAGTGCTGTATGTCTGACCCAGTTTTACCCAGTGTCTCACAGTGTCTCACAGTGTTTCGCTCTGTTCCCTGTGTTCCCTGCTCTTTTTCTCCTGTGTCTGTCTTGGATGAGGATAGTGTGAATCCGCTCCTCGTGCCCTGCCTGTCCACAATAGTGTTCATGTGTTCTGTGTGCTTCATCTTCGGTCTACTCTTACCAGTTTACAACAAACGAGCCAAGACATGTTGCACCATGGATAGCAACCGAACAAGGACATAAACAATGACAACTTCTTCCCAAGAATCACCTTTGCAAATATTTTATGATGAAGAAAAAGCATGAAACACTTTAATTAGAATCACACAGTATGTTTTGGAGAGAAATGGTGGACACTTGAGGCTGTGGTGGTGTCAGTCCTCCTGTCCACATGTCAGAGTCCTTTACACCCGATGATTAGGCATTAAAAACTCATTGCCATCTGTGAGTGAGTCAGTCAGGGGGATAAATGTGCTGTGTATCCATTTACCTTTCAGAGCAGGGCTGCCCAAAGTGGGTCCCGCGGGCCATCAGGTTTGGTTTGACCGGCCAGATGTTAGTTTTTTTAAATCAAAAGGCCTGCAGGATTGCCGGGGATCCTGGACGACTTTATTGTCTCACAGAGGCTGTATCAGACTCAGCAGGCTTTAGAGTAAAGGTCCTGACACACCAAGCTGACAGTCGGCCGTCGGACAGTTTGGGGCCGTCGGTGAGCATCTGTCGGTCTAGTTTTTTCGATGTGTCCCACACAGTCGGCTCTAATCTGCCCGAGTCAAAAGTATTTCCGCCAATTCAGCATGTTGAATCAGCGGCGGAGCTCGTCGGTGACAGAAATCACTCTGATTGGCGGTAGCTTCAGTGCACGACAGGAGAAACGAAAGGGAGGAAAGCATTGAGTAAAATCAAGAGGAAAAACACAGAAGACTCTTCTCATTTTTCATCTCCTCTGATCGGTCCAACACACAGATCATTTCACAGGGACATGAACATCTGGAAAGAAGCTAAGTGGTGAGTGAGAGTGGGGTGGAAATGGTCGGCAGACGCCGCTTTGTTTCATTTTCGTATCATAACAACGGCTTGTACATCCGCCGTCCTCGCTCTTCTGTTTCCCCTTTTTCAATGATAAATACGGACTACTGCGAACTGCTGGTGCGGAGAGTTATTCAATGTCACGCAGACGCAGAACGTACGTGGTAGTTGGCTGTTGGTCGTCGTCTTTGTGGTGTGTTCAAGTGCAACGTTTTGGCCAAAACCAACGCGACGTGAGGCGACTCAACGGAATCCATCGGTACCAACCATGTCATACTAGCTTGTCGTGAAGGAGGTTAAATAATGCTCCAAAGTTAGGCTACATTTTGTCGAGGAAAAACTGTCACATCTATGTTCAAAGAGGTCCCTTGACCTCTGACCTCCAGATCAGTGAATGTAAATGGGTTCTATGGGTACCCACGAGTCTCCCCGTCACAGACATGCCCACTTTATGATAATGAATGTAGTATAAATGTGTTATTGTCTCCTATTCTAATCTAGTGTATTTGAATATTCCTGCATGCTGCGGATGCCTAAAGAGTCTTGGAAATGCAAAAATTGTGTACGACTGGAAATGAGCCTAATTGTATTCAGCATGTGGGTTTTAAGGGATTAAGTATGTAAAAGCTAAAATGATTAGAGGAACTTGAGATCCTAGTACCTAGTAGGTGTTTACTTCTGTCCCGTGGTCCACCGCTGAATTCCAGTTTTGGCCCTCTAAGGGAAAAAGTTTAGTTCTGTTTTAGAGCTTCAGAAATAACAAATGTATTATTAATACAAAACACAATGAATTCAGTTGCTGAATTAAACTAACCAACAAAAAGCAGTTTAGATGGAGCTACTGGTTTTCTTTGATTTATGACCTCTAACACGCTGATGCAGTCACTGTTGTCACAGAGCAGAGGCTCGGCGCCACCTGGCTGCGGAGGTCAGTAGGTGCAGGCGTCAGTGTGGCACCACTCCCTCTCCTTCACCATCTCAATGGACAGCTCTATCTGCTTCTTCACCGGCTTGGAGGACGGACGTCTCCGGGGCCCACGGGAGTCAGCGGAGGTGTCCGGCTCCAGGTCTGAGTTTGGATCACTCTGGCCCTCCGTGTCCTCCCTCTCCAGCCTGCAGATGCTTAGAAACTGGCGCCTCGTGGTGTTTTCTCTGTGTTTGGTTCCGTACACCGAGCTGGGCATGGGCCGAGCTTTGAAGGCCTGTCGTTCCTCTTTGGGTCCCAGGTTCCCCAGCTCTGCCACAATCTTCGCCTCCCTCTTCCTCCTCTCTCTCTCCAGGAAGTGGAAAGGCTGTGGGGGAGCAGCAGCAGCAGCAGAGGTCTGGTTACTTCTGGTGGCCCGGTTGTCGTTGTTGTTGTTGCTGCTACTTCTGCTCCGGTTGGACCGCTGACCGGGGCGCCGGCTGATGATTTCGTAGAGAGGTAGATGTATGTGCGCCGGCGCCGGCGACGCCCGGAACTTTTTCTGGCATTCTTGGAGCTCCTCCAGCTCCCGTCTCAGCAGCGTGTTCTCCAGCTCAATCTCTGAGCGAGTCCGCACCTTGTGCCTCTTCCTCTCCTCCTCCCTCAGCATCATCTGGAAGGGTTCGGGCACGGTGACCTTGAAGTTTGACCTCACCCTGACCCCAGTTTGACAGGACCGTCTTCCCTGTGGTTTCGGACAGGAGGCCTTGGGTTGGAACTGAAACTGCTTCTGGGTCGTCGTTTCTTCTGAGATCAGCAGGAAGTCTCTGGGAGGAAAATAGAGAAGAGTGAAATGTGACAACTTATCTGAACTGACAACAAAGCAGCTAGAAATCTTCCTCTCTGCCTCCTCATCTGGGCTTCTCACTGTCTACTTCACCGACCTCCTAAAGGTTCGGTCCTGTCCGGGAGTCCTCCTCGGATTGTCCAGCTCCAGTTCCCCCACGCTGTCCGCTCCAAAGAGCTCCCATTGGTCCGAACCGCTCGATGTGTCGTGGAAGTCCAGCTCCTCCTGGGAGTTGATCCTCTGGAGTTTCCTGGCAGGGCCGCTACTGCAGAGATTATATATCAGGGAGGAGGAGACATTCACTTTCCTGCCAACACAGACACACTTTAACCCTCTAAAATATATAATATATCACACAGTCACATGCATCTGACCTACATCTGTTTGAGCAACAACTGCATGAAAAGTACTACGATATTATGTCTGATCTGCACAGAAGTATTGGTGCACAAGTCGACTGTGCAAAGATAACAATAAAGATCAGAATTATGCACGGTGGTGTCGGGTTTTTTCCTTAAAAAAAAAATGTTTTTACTAAAATAATCTTAAAATGTACCTGTTTTATGCTTTATAACTGTATGTTTTATTGTATATTAACTGGATATAGTATATAAGTCTAATGCAGTGAGGGCCCAAGTGCAAATGTACGACGGAGTATTAGGGCCACATTGAGGGAAAAAACATCTGAGATTTACAGAATAAAGCCAGAGTATTACAAAAAAAAGTCATAATATTACGAAAATAAAGTCATAACTTTACAAGGAAAAAGTTGTAATATTACGAGAAAAAAGTCTTAATATTATGAGAATAAAGTCAGAACTCTTAAACCTATAACTTTATTCTCTAAATCTCAGATTTTTGTTTTTCCTCAGTGTGTTCCTAATACTCCGTCGTACCGTCGTACCATAGACCTACAACAATGATAAATAAAAATGTAAACAAAAAAACAGTTATTAATTTCCATGTTTATAAATCCACAGGGAGCCGCTGGAGAGGAGCTGAAGAGACGCAGGTTGCTGATAAACCAGGGGGTCTATATGAGTGTAACTATTGATGTCTAGGTTTTACCCACTGAGGGGCGCTGTGGGAAGCCATGGCAGTCTATTTAACTGTAGACTCATTAGATTCAGGTGAGGTCACAGCGAGGTCTGTGACCTTGAGTCAGGTTAGTGATGGTGTTTATTAGAAGAGATGTAACTAATTAAATGGATTGATGTATCCAACCTGATGGACAGCCGGTCCTCTCTGTTCAGTCTTCCTCCCAGACCTCCCTCATCTTCCTCCTCCCTGTGCCTCTCTCTCTCTCCCGCCTGGCTGATGTACATCCTCTCCAGCTCGGCCATGTTCCTCAGGTGAGTGCTCTTCAGCTCCTCCAGCCTCAGGTAGTACTCCTGGTTGGAGAAGTGGACGTGCTGTTCCCTCTGCAGGCCGTAGATCTCCAGAGACAGCGACCTGCGGACGCTTCTGCAGCCTTTTCCCTCCTCGCTGCCCTCTGAACCCAGGTCATACTCCTGGAAGGTGGCGAGTTGTAAACGTGTCATCAACATAATAAACTATAATGTAATGTATAACTCTTTGTTGTTTTATTATTAGTGTAATTATCTCAAATAGTTTTACTGTGGTACATGTCTTGGACACATTTCTGCACAAAACTACCACTTCTAAACACAGCTTGGACATATTGTACATATTCTCTTTGAGTATTTCTTTTCATATTTGTATTGTTTTTTTCTTATGTTTCTTGATTTTTGCAATGCTTTTATTTTTCAAATTTTAATCAAATTTTTTACTTTAATATATCTTACTATGTTTATGCACCAATAAGTGCATAAGTCTTACTGTATTCTAACTTTTTTCTCAAATGAAGTGCTGTAAAGGACTGAGTAAGTATGGGAGACCTTTTATAAAAGTCATAATGTGGTTATTATGTGGTTATTATGTGGTTATTATGTTGCGCTGCATCTATTTCATGCAACAACTGTGGTTGCATTTCAAAGCTAAAGACCCGGGGTGAGGACGTGATGTTAACAGAAGGAGCTCAACTAGGGGATTTCCATCTTTATTGTAATGTGAATGTACATATTATGTAAAATATAAAGTGTTTTTAATTAGAGCCGCAACGATTAATCGATTAGTTTGATCGCCAACTATTTTGATAATCGATTAATCGGTTTGAGTAAGTCTAAATTCTCTGATTGCAGCTTCTTAGATGTGAATATTTTCTGGTTTCTTTCCTCCTCTGTGACAGTAAACTGATTATATCGTTGAGTTGTGGACAAAACAAGACATTTGAGGACGTCATCTTGGTCTTTAGGGAAACACTGATCGACATTTTAAAGACCAAACAACTAATCGATTAATCAAAACAATAATCAACAGATTAATTAACAATGACGATAATCATTAGTTGCAGCTCTATAGTGAAAACCATCTTTGCAATAAACCGACTTCTGATTCTGACTGTAAACATTTCATAGTGACTATCAGACAAGTCTTACTGTAGTCTAACTTGTTTTTTCTCAAATGAGGCGTTTTAAAAGGATTAACTCAGTGTGGAAGAGGTGTTTAATCATCAATAGCTCACACTAACGTCTACCTTTAAAAACAATCTCAACCTGCAGTTAAACAAAAAGTCATAATGTGGTTAGTATGTGAATGCATTGCATCTATTTCATGCAACAACTGTTGTTGCATTTCAAAGATCTTGGTTTAAGACGGCAGAAGGAGCTCAACTAGGGGATTTCACTTGCTTGGATTAATAATTACTCTCAAAGTGATCAGCTGCATTAAGTTGGAACGTGTACACATCTTGTAAGAGTCCTGTAGATCTTTTTGTGCAGGTGGTTTTAAATGTAGTTTACTATCTTTAATAAGCTGAGGAACGGTGCATCTTTAAAGCCTCACCTCACTGGTGCAGTCCTCATCTATAACAGAGTAGTGGTCTCCCTCCTCTTCATACAGAGCCATTAACTCCTTGTTTTCCAGAGAGGTTGATCGGTACATCGCTGCCATCTTTCCAGAAACTTCCCAACCAGCCTGCAGCAGAGCTTCCTGTCCTCCGTCTCCTCCTCGGTCTGCAGCAGAGCTTCCTGTCCTCCGTCTCCTCCTCGGTCTGCAGCAGAGCTTCCTGTCCTCCGTCACCAACCAGCCTGCAGCAGAGCTTCCTGTCCTCCGTCTCCTCCTCGGTCTGCAGCAGAGCTTCCTGTCCTCCGTCACCAACCGGCCTGCAGCAGAGCTTCCTGTCCTCCGTCTCCTCCTCGGTCTCCTCGGTCTGCACACTGACCTGCTGAAACAAACAGCACGGTGGAAGTCAGAGCAAGATTAGCAGAAACCTCAGTGACACACAGACTGAAAGCTTGATCCTCTTATCACCAGTCGTTGGGCCAGATGGTCCAGATGGTCTGGTGGCTTTTCACTTGAAGACGTGATTTAAAATCAGATAGATGTCTGTGGGGATGCTCCCAATCTGATTTACAGATTAACTTCCTGAAATACAACACGAGTGCTGATAGACAGCAGCATCCTGCAGCATCCTGCACCTGTTGAGGTCTGCTAACAGGTCTGCTAACAGGTGTGCAGGAGTGCGGGTGAGGAAGTGAACAGACAACATGACAGTATATATATGACATAATATGAATACCTGCAGTACACAGCTTTATTGGTAAATGTAGGAGCTATTTATTTGTTGTCAGTATTTAGTTTTTGTTTTACTAATAATAAGTATTGATTATTCTTACTGTCTTTTGCTAGTTGTTTGTTTAATTGAATATACAGTATGTTCTTGTTAGTCTTTGCGTTATTAGTATTTTGTTTAGTTTGTGAGTTGGGGACATCTGTGGTTATAATATATGTAGGAAGGCAGGTATGCTGCAGGACCAGCATGCACCTGGGTGGGCCTATGGTTTTTTACCAGAGAGGCAGCGATAGTAATGATTTCTTCCTTCTTTCGTTTGCTTGTTTGTGGAAAAATAACTCATAAGAAACACAGAATGCATGAACAATGGACTCTTTTACCTGTGTGGTGCATCAGTAGCGTTTATTTTTGCTTTCTTTTATTTTGATTACAGTGGAGGATAAACTGGTTATCAGAAAGACTGTAAATTGGCTCAAAACCAAAGTAAACTCTTCTGAATGAGCTGTTTTGTGCGTTTTCCTACTGGAGGCAGGGACGGCTTAACGCATCATAGGCCGTTATAAGCGGTCGTCTGGGGCGCAACCTTCTGGGGTGCCCCCTTCTGGGGGGCGTTGGTCGCTCTCTAAAAAAATTCAATAAAAATAAAATTAAAATTAATGAAAAATAAATAAATATAAAATATTAATTAAATATTAATAATAATGAATAAATATTGTTATTATTATTATTAATAATAATAATAATAATCATCCTTCCTCATTTTCTGCATTGAGGTAACAAATGAACAAAGAAAGAAAAGAAAGAATGAAAGAAAGAAAGAAAAGAAATACATTTTCACCCCTGTAACTCTCTTTGTCACACTTTGTCATCTGCCCGGCTGCAATTATCTGGTTATAAAAGTGTAAACTGACTAAACACTTTTAAGCCAACAAAATCAAGGACCAGCTGTTTATTTATATTCTAATAAATACAGTTATTTATGAAGATAAAAATCTTAATTTGTGTCTTATAAAACCATTGTGATGTCTGACGTGTGATTGTAGTTTATGGGGCTACGGTTAGGGGCCACCAAATCTGAATTTCACCTAGACCAGTGGTCAGCAGCCTGCGTCTCTTCAGCTCCTCTCCAGCGGCTCCCTGTGGATTTATAAAAGAAATTAGTGGAAATTAATAATTGTTTTTTGTTTACATTTTTTATTTATCATAGTTGTAGGTCTATGGTACGACGGAACGACGGAGTATTAGGGCCATATTGAGGTAAAAGTATTAAGTCATATTACGAGAATAAAGTCAGAATATTATAAAGTAGTACTTTTACGTGTTATTTTCTTTTTTCTCATAAAGTAATGACTTTAAGCTCGTAATATTACGACTTTTTTCTCGTAATATTATGACTTTATTCTCGTAATATTCTGACTTTATTCTCGTAATATTCTGACTTTATTGTGTAAATCTCAGATGTTTTTTCCCTCAATGTGGTCCTAATACTCCGTAGTACATTGTCTCTTTGTCCCTCACTGCATTAGACTGATATACGATATACTTAGACTATAAACTGAGTTACCTTCATCACAGTGATCACATGTTTTGTGGCTCCAGACAGAATTCTTTTTTTGATAGTAAAGGTTGCTGACCCCTGACCTGCATGGTCGAGGCCACCTAAAGGGAGTAGAGTCGTGGATAGAGAGGCTATAAGTGCCCTCCTGTCTGTCCACCACTGCTGTAAGAACATAGTGATTATTTATCAGTCTCTCCGGTCCAGTGGTTTAAATGGAAGAAAGCTCCCAGCAGGCTTCAGGTCAGCTGTGAGGTTTTTGGGGGATTTGACAGACGAAGCTGGAGGATGAGGAGTAGGAGGAGAAGAAAGAGGAGGAGGAGGAGGAGGACACAAACCACAGCCAACACAGTTAATTGGTTTACTTGTCATCACTGTCACTCCTTGTGCTTCACAACACCTCTCCTCCATCTGTCTGCTGTCTCCCTCCATCTCCTCTCCCGTCCATCTACCTATAAGAGCCTCAGACAGCAGGAGAGAAGAGACGGGGGTGATGTCTCAGAGTCTTTACATAACGAA
>CAKAOH010039194.1:0-15291 GCA_916701665.1 Sebastiscus tertius | reverse complement strand
AACAAACGCCTTTCTGTCAAGCAAAGAAAACATCCAAATAATGCCAAACATACAGGTAGATTTTCCTTCCAACGCCGTCAAGCAACTGCAGAACCATTCAAATGATATTCATGAAAGTAGCGCTGCAGCTAAACTTACATTCCCATGCAACTAAACTGCATTTTAAATGATGTTATTTACGCAGCTTTAAACTATTTTAAACTCGTGGTTGTAATTTGAAGCAAAATAAAACAAAAAATACAACAAAACTTCTCGGTTAAATTTATTAAAAAACATGATAGGTTGGATTAAAATGACTACGTTTGTTACGTTATCAAGCTACGGACGTAAATTAAAATAAGTCTACGTTGACTTTTGGTTTGAAATGGGACACAAACAGCCGTCTCCTGGGTAAAAGTCTGCTGTTTGTTTGACCCATTCACCACCCCGACCTCCTCCCTATGTGGACTTCCACGGACTATTATTAGAAACGTATTTGTGATACGTCAAAAACAAACACAATCAGAACACAATTCACCGCCATATCGAAACGTAATTTTTAGGAGACAGGGCTGCTAGCATGGCTGTAAACTCTTATTTTTACTTTTACTTTTATTTTTAGAGTTTTCAGATTTGAAACCTGCAACAAGCATTCATTTATTACACATAAGTTCAAGCCATTACGCTTAAATATCCTGCTTCAATCCATATTTGTTGTCGTTTAGCCTTTCAAAAACAACATTTTCACTACGGTCAAACACTTATTTTGCGACACCCACTCCTCTAATAACGGTGCGGCCTAGCAGCAATCTAACAACAACATTAATTATATTTATTTAACCACAATAACAAAAGGAAAATAGGTTGGGAACCACTGCATTACAGCACATTTCATATGCAATTAGGATGAATTTAAAGGTGCTAAATGCGAGATTGGGAGCATTTCTATTGCCTCCACATGGCAACGACTGAGCCAGAGGCTTATAAGGTCGTGTCGAGAAGGTGAAGGTTAGGATAGGTCGTCGGGCAGCAAGTCTTGCAAGCGTTTTCGCACCTTGGGGGCCACCTTCTAACAGTAACCTGAGGGGGGAACCGGAGGCTGGGTGCTATGCTTCTGCAACGGTCAGTCGGTACGGCATTATCAGCTGTAACCGCCGTATGAGAACAGCGCAGAGCGGCGGCCGAGAGCTAGCCAGCCGGCCCGGCAACGTCAACAAAGCACAGAGAAGCTGTGATTAGAGCACACACAGAGGGAGAGAGACTTCATTCTCTGCTCTGGTAGATATTACTCCTCTTTATCTTTACAGAGACAATAGCTGTTTGCTGCTATATTAATGCTCTGGATTTCATTTAGAAGATTTAAATAACAGAGGAGCAGTGGGACGAGGTGTACAAGGTTAACTGGTGATAAGAGAAAACACCGGCGATATGAGGCAGCTTCAGGTTAAAGCTACAAAAGATAGAAAGAGAGAGGCAGCGTTGAGTTTTAGAGGTCAGTGAAGTGAACATGCAAACATTCAGCTGCATTCAGGAAAAACTTGGACACGGCTGTGGAAACTGTGTGTGTGCGAGTAAGTTAAAAGAGAGAGAGAGAGAGAGAGAGAGAGAGAGAGAGAGAGAGAGAGAGAGAGAGATCCATGTTTTTACTAAGAAGTGGTGTCCAAATATCCAAACAGAAAAAGCTCAGTGTGTGTGTATTAGGAGGTCAAAGGTCACAGCTGCTGGAGGAGGAAGTACAAACACAGCATTCTCAAAAATGACCTTTGCGGAGCCGCATCATGTGAAAATCTCGCCACTCTTTCACATTTCCTGTTTCAAGTCAACTCGAAAAAAACATGACATGATCTGTTGAGTCATGCAACATTTTCCAAAACACACTAATGCTTTTTTTTTTTTAAAAAACGTGATGTACAACAAGTCTGCTGGATGTTTGTTACCCGCTTTCAGATTACAGGTTAAAGCGTCAAAACCATTTGTTCTGTTTATTGTAACAAAAGAAGCCGACTCTCTCAAATGTTACAGGAATAATTTGCTCATTTGCTTCCTTTCCAAGAGTTGGATGATACCACTCTCATGTCTGTACACACAAATATGAAGCTACAGCCAGCAGCCTGTTAGCTTAGCTTAGCATAATGACTGGAAACAGAGGGAAACAGCTAGCCTGGCTCTGTCCAGAGGTAGTAAAATCTGTGTTCCTGCATCTCTAAAGCTCACCAATAAACACGCTGGATGTTGTTTGTTTTACCAGGGGGTTATGTGCTCGACAACTTGACGTGCTTGCACTTTGTTTTTTGTTAGGGATGCACCGATACCGATACCAGTATCGGGTCCTATACTGTGCTCATGTACTCGCAAAACGGCTCCGATACAACGGCACCGATACCACTTTACAGCGGCGTGACGTTAACCTCTCGCCACCATCTTTCGGGTCCTCACGCTCTGACTCCCCGATGGTGCAGGTGAGACGGGCCGGTGGTGCGCCAGACCCCGCTGGGCCGGGATCCCACCTCAGCCGGCGCACGACCTGGGTTTTGCTTGCACCCTCTGACTCGCGCGTGCGTTAGACTCCTTGGTCCGTGTTTGAAGACGGTTCGGGTGGGTTGCCGACATCACCACAGACCCCTGGCGTCTTTTACGTGGGCCGCGGCACGACGCGGTTGGGGCGCACTGAGGACAGTCCGCCCCGGTCGACAGTCACACCGGGAGCAGGGAGCCCCTTCACGGTGCAGCGAGGTCCGGGGGAGGGAACGCTGTAATGCTGCGGCCGTGAGCCACCTTCGCCCTGAGCCTTCCCAAGCTGACTTAGAGCCGGTCGCGGCGCACCGCCTCACTCACACCCTCCAGCTGGCTAGTAACGGGGGTCTTTTGGCACAGAAAAGTACTCCTATCGGTACTCGGAATTGGAGAGTACCCAAATGTAAGTACTTGTACTCGGTCTGAAAAAAGTGTTATCGGTGCATCCCCAGTTTTTGTACAGATGAAATGATTTAAAAGTTGTCTAATCACAAGCAGCCATACAAGAACTTAGCAAACTTAGTTGTCACAATTAATCGACTAACTGACTCAGATGCAACTTTAACCAAAACTAAATGAATACTTTATCAGCGTCGTAAATCATTTAACTGACAATTTTCTTTGGTTATTTGGAAATTCCTCTGAAATCAAACGTGATGACGATTATGAGTGAAACTTAAATGACTCAATCTGTTGCCCAATCTGACTCCACAGATGTGTAATAACGTGGCGTGTTAATAAACCTCTGTCCAATACAGGAGCCTGTTTGTGAGGTCAGGTGACTTCTGTTTAACAGCTCTGGTGTAGGAAAATGTGAATGTAAACAAATATAAGATCACAGGAGGAGAGTAAAAATGTTCAGACCACAGAAAAACTGACTCACCAACTAAAAGCCAAAACTTACAAGCAGCTGGCTGCTGATTATTTCTCACCCCAGAAACACACACAACACAAGCGTCTTTCAGGTTTCAGTCGAGGCGGTGCAGCCTGTGATTATGTCATGACGGGACGCTCCAGTTCTCAAAAAGGTGCAGCCGTAAAAAAAAAAAAAAAAAACATTACAAAGAGCAGAAGAAGAAGAAGACACTCCCTGGTGTTTGATCAGGGCCATCTCCGTCGACAGACACACCTGCAGATGGCTTCCCCGCAATGTCTGGAAACAACCCACTCGCACTTTACCTGCAGGCTGATTTACAACAGGAAGTCTCCAACGCCCGAAATGAAAGAATTAATCCCCTGCAGAAGTTACAGTTTTGGATACAGTAAGTTCTGTTTTTCTTCATTAAGAAGATCTCTTTTTAGGCCAACACTGAGGCTGCAGCCAAACTAATACGTTATGAACTTACGCTAAGTTTATGCCTAGCGTCCAAACTACTCCGGTGTTTTCATGCCCCTGAAATGAAGATGTTTGAAAGCGCTGCTGACCCCCGTGCAGAAACGGAGACCTTTAGAAAATGTTGATGCAGACGCCCACGTTCGCTTCCTGATTGGGTCTTATAAATCACAACTAGGACTTAAAATATTTAATCCTGATTAATCTCACATTTTTTATCTATTCAAAATGAACCTTAAAGGGAGATTTGTCAAGTATTTAATACTCTTATCAACATGGGAGTGGGCAAATATGCTGCTTTATGTGAATGTATGTATATATTTATTATTGTAAATCAATTAACAATGACACATATTGATCCAGAAACCCTCACAGGTACTGCATTTAGCATAAAACAATATGCTCAAATCATAACATGGCAAACTGCAGCCCAACAGGCAACAACAGCTGTCAGTGTGTCAGTGTGCTGACTTGACTATGACTTGCCCCAAACTGCATGTGATTATCATAAAGTGGGCATGTCTGTAAAGGGGAGACTCGTGGGTACCCATAGAACCCATTTACATTCACTGATCTGGAGGTCAAAGGTCAAGGGACCCTTTTGAAAATGACCCAAAATTTGCATAAGTTTGGAGCGTTATTTAACCTCCTTCCTGACAAGCTAGTCTGACATGGTTGGTACCAACGGATTCCTTAACCTTTGTTTTCTCTACTGTGTTTTCTATAAAATAAATAAAATACACAGATTTGTTCCAACACTGAAAAAATCCTCGGTTATCTCTTCTCTTTCTTTGCAAAGAGCAGTGTAGAAAACATTCAGGTAGCAGCTTCACAGCCTTCGTCGGTTAAAATGACAAACATTGTTGGCAGCAGATCAGATCAGCTGTCGCCAATTAACATTACTCCCGTGAGTAACATTAATGACGAGCCAAAATTAAACCGGTCTGCTCTCTACGAAATTATCTGTACTCAGACCAAAGATTGTTTGTGAGGAAGAGGCATCACTCTGTAACATTGCTGCACAACCACAAGTGTTTCTGTAGTTCCCACAACTCCAACAAAGTGAGACGTCTTCTAAACTTATCATCTTAATAGTTTTAGGTGGAGTCATCAAAAAAAATCAAATATGACTTCAAAGATCTTTAGCATCTTTTTTTTTTCCATCAGAGAGGAAATAGCAAACCTGAAATAGCATTCGTACCATCACAGGACACTAAACCTCTCCACTGACACCCAATACTGAACATAAAACTAACAATTAGATGATAAGCATCAATAAAAACTTCCCGTATTTCCGTGTGCCTGAGCACTTGGAGTCAGTCATTCTATGGGTTTCCCATAATGACCAGGACATCATCAAACAATTAAGCAGTAAAAGTCGAATTAAAACGACACAGACTCATTGAACAGTTTCTTAGTGTCACAACATCCATCAGCAAAGCTCAGTCACATTATGAAGATATAATGGTTATATTTCTTTGCCTGGAATATTACAGAAGGAACTATAAAGCAACATCAAACCTTTTTTTGCATGTTGTGGTGTTGTCGTAAACTGGGAAGGCATACAATTGTAAAAACTTTTAAAGTGTGTCTGCAGTGACTCTTTATATGACTAGACAGAATTTAGAGAGAGAAACAGACTGCTGACTACGGCTGCAAGTAAGTAGTTATTTTCAAGGTGGATTCAAATGTCGCATTTAGAAAATGTCAGAAAGAGTCTTCAGCCTTGTGAGGCTGAACTGACACAGCGGTCTAGGGATGTCACAAGAACCGATGCTTTGGTACCAAGTCGATTCCAAAATTCTGAAAACATGACGGTACTTGTTTTTCTACAGTTCTGCAAGTTCCGTAGGTACCGGGTATCACGGCTCGAGACTAACGGCGTCTAAACCGTCCCGACCGTCCCTTATAATGCTACATTGTGAACAACAAATCTGTGTTGAAATCGACAGGAGGAGAGCTAGTTAACGTTAGCGGGTAGCAGCCGGTGGGCAGCACAGTCCTGCTTGGCTAAATAACGGAGCTAACAGTTAACATACGGCGGTTCCATTACATTGTCACAGGTTACTTTGTGATGCATTCAAGCTCTATTCAGTAAAAATGAGTATTGGGCGAAGGTAAATTATAACGTTGTCATGATGTGTTTAAATGTAGTCTTGTATAATGTAGCTTTTGGTGAAAAACTTGAGGCGGATAATCAGGGATAAATGATAAGTTCACAAAAAAACAGTATGCAAATGATAATGAAGGAGTGTATGTTGAAGTACAAGATTTATTGTTTTGTTTTTGTTTTTTACCATGGTCAAAATGGGTTTAAAGAATTGTGGAATTTCACTAGTATTGGTATCGACAACTAAATTTCTGGTATCGTGACATCCCTACTAACGTCAGCATGCTAACATGCTTATAAAGGCAATGCTAGCATGCCAAAGTTTAGCAGGTGAAGAAAAGTGAAGAAGATCACCAAAGTTATTACAATTCGTCTTGAGAGGAACATGAATGTCTGAGCCCAATTTCATGACAATCCATCCAATCGTTGTCAAGACATTTCACTCAAAACCACAAATGTCAACCTGAAGGTCAGGGGCTCACCAACATTTCTATCAAATTTAATAGCAATCCATTTAACAGATGTTGAGAAACAGTCCTAAACCAAAAGATACTGATTTTATGATGATATAACAACAGAGAAAACCATCAAATCCTCATATTTGAGAAGCTTGGAAATGTGAAACAGTAAAAAAAAACAGTAGAACCTGACAATAAGTACTTGGTTTTTTGAGTTCTGCACACTCTTTGAAGCAAGAATCTCTCAAATTTGGTTATCAAACATAGAGTTTCATGTCGTTACTATAAGACAGCCTAAACAACTGCAATATTCATTCAATATTTAACTGTTTTGCTCTGAGGGTTCATAAAAGTGTAATAATTTCTGCTGATGCTGGCAGAGGTGGTCTGTATTTGAGACTAGGCGGACCGCCTCCGCTTAAATTCACTGTGGGAAACCCAGAAAGAGTCGGTACAAAGACAGATAAACGCCCGAGGCAGCAAATGTTACAGTGTTGAACAATAAAAGTATTATTCTTTAACAGACTGTAAAAGCATTGTAAATAACAGACTCATGATGACAGCATGGTTTTCACATTACATCAGACTCATTTCTTCTTTTGAAAACGATGTAAAAAACCAGTAGACCGCATCTGTGATGAGCCAATAACCCACAAAACCGTCAGCTGTCTGATACTGGTCCGGCTTTATAAAACAATTTCTGAAGTGTTGAGATTTCACAACAGCACAGTGTGAGCCATTGATAAGAAAAAGAAAAAAACTGAGGCGTCTTTGTGGTTCAGAGGTCCAAAGTACATGTGTAACTGTGATGTCCACACAGGGGCGTATGAATCTCTCTCTGACCTCCACTTCCTTTATGAAACTAAGTTAAGCTAAACGCCCGAAACAATACAACTACTAGACACAGACATAATACAACTTGCTCATTTAAACCTGCAATAACAAATGTCTTGGCCACTTGGGGGCAGCGGAAACAAGCTGTGAATACAACACTGACATATCATCACCTTTAAGTTGTGCAAATTAGAATCTATGGCCCCGACCATGGCTCTGAAATATCAGTAGAATCTATGGCCCCGACCACGGCTCTGAAATATCAGTAAGTTAGAATCTATGGCCCCGACCACGGCTCTGAAATATCAGTAGAATCTATGGCCCCGACCATGGCTCTGAAATATCAGTTAGTTAGAATCTATGGCCCCGACCATGGCTCACCAGTGGTGGTGAATGAAACGAATGATCTGTCCCACCTTTTAAAGATCAATCACCTACTGTTTATAACTGAACTAGTTGCCAAAATGAACCTTCAACCGTCGCCGTCGTTTAAACGAGTTGTATCAGCGTTACACAACACATCCCACAACGCATCATCAGTCATCTTGGCAGGTACAACCGCCTCGGCGCTGCAGCAGCTGCTGCCGGGTGTCAGGTGTGTGTTGATTTAACCAGCCTTTAGACACCATTTCCGCCCCGCCCACCACCTGGGACGAACAGAGCAGGCAGAGCGAGTGCGCTGACAGCACAGGCAGCCAGTCCCACAGGTAGACACACCTGAGAGAGCCGGCCTAACAGGAGGCCGAACATGGAGGGTTACAACACTACATACCTTGTTAAGGTGGCAGAAAACACAGTCTACCTACTCATATACCATCAACAAGTGTAATCCTAGAATACATGTTATTGCTTATCATAGAAATCCAATGTTAAAGCAGGTATATGGTGCAAAATAGTCTAAAAAAAAGCTATGTTAAGTCACAATATAGGTCACTAACGGGCACAGACACACCTTGTACCTCCTGAGGGCAGTCCAATTATAACTCATATAAAAGCAGTTAACGATACGGAGCGATAAATACGGCTAAAATAAGCTCTCAGATACAATGAGTCACTGTGATACTATGACGGGAATATTACAGTAATGCAATCACACACACACACGCACACACACACGTCCTTTTATAAATATAACAAGGACCCAAATGTGCCAGAAAAGGTCACTATGTAATGTCAGTATGGGGTTCCACAGACACAATAATAACCAAAAATAGGAACATCTTTAACTCCATGAAGTCACTGTAAACTCAATAGTCATATTATAAGTCTGTGTAAGGAGATTTGTAAGAGATATAAAAACCATATGGTCACAATAAACTTGGTTTGGAGTCACATTACAAGTCACAATATTACCATTTTAGGGACATCTTAAGAGATATAATCATCACAATGTCACTATAAATTCAGTATAGAGTACAAAAGTCACATTATAAGTCTTCGTAAGAATATTGCGGGGACGTTTTAAGAGATTTAAACACCATATGATCACTATAAGCTTGACTTAAGAGTACCAAAGTCGTATTAAATCACTATAAGAATATTATAGGGACATCTTAAGAGATATAAACATCACAATAATGTCACTATTTACTTAGTTTGGAATAGTAAGTCACACTATATGTCACTATATGAATATTATAGTGTCATTTCAAAAGATTTAAACCCCATACAATCACTATTAACTCAGTTTGGAGTACTAACGTCACATTATAAGTCATTATAGGGACATAGAGTAGCAAAGTAACATTATAAGTCATTATAGTGACATAAAGTAGCAAAGTCACGTTCTAAGTCATTATAGGGACATATTAAGGGATTTAAACAGCATACAATCACTATAAACTCAGGTTAGAGTAGCAAAGTAACATTATAAGTCATTATAGTGACATAAAGTAGTAAAGTCACGTTATAAGTCTTTATAGTGACATAGAGTAGCAGAGTTGCATTCTAAGTCATTATAGTGACATAAAGTAGCAAAGTCACATTCTAAGTCATCATTTTAACATAAAGTAGCAAAGTCACGTTCTAAGTCATTATAGTGACATATTAAGGGATTTAAACACCATACAATCACTATAAACTCAGGATAGAGTCACGTTATAAGTCTTTATAGGGACATAGAGTAGCAGAGTTGCATTCTAAGTCATTATAGTGACATAATGTAGCAAAGTCACATTCTAAGTCATCATAGGGACATATTAAGGGATTTAAACAGCATACAATCACTATAAACTGAGTTTGAAGTACCAAAGTCTCAACAGAAGTCACTATGAAAACATTATAAAGATATTTTTTAGAGATTTAAACACCATGTCACTATAAACTCAGTTTAGAGTACTAAAGTCACATTAGAAGTAACTTTAGGGAGTAGTACAGAGACATTTTAAGAGATGTTACAGCTCAAGTTCACTATAAAGTCAACATGGAGTATAGCACAGAAAAGTCACTTTATATATATTTATATGTCATGTTATATATATAATGAGCTAAAACAATGCTGTTGTGACTTTTCTTTAAAACCGAGTGTGGAGACAGAGGACGGTTGAATTAAGAGTATTTCTGGTTTTATATATATATATATATAATCAAACATAATAAACAGTTGAGAATCTGAGGGAAATGGCCTGTAGTTGCACAATGCCTCCTCCACTTTGGATAAACTGGTTTAGTTTGCTGGTAACGACGACAGAAAGAACCCCAACAACCACCTTTCAGCAGCTTACCTGCATACCAGGAACTTCCATGGTTACTTCTTAGTATGAACGCCCTTTTCCTCCTCCAGGTTTCTCTGTTTTCTTCTTCTTCTTTCAGTCTTGCTTTCTTTTTTATCTCCTCTTCGAGCTCCCAACACAATAATAATAAATAAAAACCAACCAGGTTAAACTTGGATGTAGAAGTGAATAAATGTATCCGATGGAGAGGAAGTGGTGTGTTGTTTGCAGCAGTAGAAAAAAAGAAATGAAGAAAACTACAAAACACAGTCACACGTCCTGAGAGAGTCTGCAGCAACAAAAAGTGTTGAGCAAACGAGGAGGATGACGAGGAGGTGACTGCCCACTAAGGGAGGAGCGACAGAGTGAGCTTTATACAGCAGGATGGATGCTGCCTCCATCTGGCTCTATACTGAAACTGCTTCTATCTACATACTAATGTTTCATTTACATTGAGAAAGAAAGTATGAAATAAAAACAAAGAAAATGTTAATACAAATGAAGAAACTCTGATTTTGTTCTTATATATATCTCTTATTAATATTACATTATATTATATTATATATTTTTTTATATTTTGGTTATGTATTATGTGTTATTATTATTATTACTATTATTATTATTATTTTTATTTTATTTTTATTTTTATTATTATTATTATTATTGTTGTTTTAATAATAATTTTATCGATAATAATAATAATAAAAAATATAGAAAATTATTGCAATTAAAAAAATATAAATATTGATGTATGTATGTGTTCTGCATATGTATTGGCATGGGAAACATACGTTTATATTGCCAAAGCAAGTATGAAATAAAAACAGAAATGTCTGTGAACAGAGCTGTGTGTATCAATACAAACACAAAAAAAACATAATTTTTGTGATTTTTGCTCTTATATATGTCATATATTATTTGTAAATAACAATGATATAATAAAATAAATAATAACAATAATACTATTTTTTAAATAATTATTATAATATTATCATTATTATTATTGTTTTTATTATTATTATTATTATTATTATTGTTAATAATAATAATGATAATGAATAAAGTAGAACAATGTAGACATTGCAGTTAAACAACTGCAGCTGTTTCTTTCTGTGTCTGCAACTTTTAATTAATTATTACAATATTATTTATGTTATATTATTTTATTTTGTATATTTTATTCATTTATTATTATCATATTGTTATTAGTAATAATAATTATATTATTAATAATAATAATAACAAATAAAATAAAAAAATGTAGACATTGCACTTAAGAAAATTATATATATATATATACACAGTATATATATAAAATAAATACAAATAAAAAAGGTTAACTTAAAAATTGCCAAAATGGAATAGAATATGATTATGCATGTATAACAGCATCTTTCGCATTATTATATAGATCAAGAAACAAGTGAACTGGCCCTTTAAGAATTCATTATTATTTATTATTTCCTACGGTCATGAAAGGCAGTATCAGGTTTCGGTGTGACGTCACCAGGAAGTGTGTGTGACGCAGGAGGGGGGCGGAGCCCGACAGAAGATGGCGTCGGTCCGCTGTAGGCGAGATCCCTGCGGCGTTATCTGCCTGATTTTAACGTATTTCAGCGTGTTTTACGCGGACTACGTGGTCATTCAGTATGTCCTCATCCCAGCCTACACGGACAGGTCGGTGCTTTCTGTTTCTAATGTCGTTTAAAGCCTTTAAAGAGCCCAACATGGCGTCTTCTCTCTGGTCTCTGGTCTCCATTCATTGTGACAGCAGGTCTGACAGCTTCCTCAGGCTTCCTCCTCTCTCTGCTTTCTCTGCTTCCTCTGCTCTATCGATACTAAACTAGTTCTTTATCACACTAACACATGTTGATCTATGTTCAGGAGGCTGTTTGTGAAGGTTTTGTACCTATAGACACCAGATTACACCTGTTTCTCCTTTTGTTTACTAGCTGAGGTGTGAAACAGCTACAGGAGGTTCCTGTTGTTTACCACTCACAGCTTCACTTACTTTAGATCTAATTCATGTTTTACTGCTTTCATTTCTACTAATTATCAGTGGTGGAGTGTAACTAAGTACATTTACTTAAATACTATAAAATAGAAGTACTTGTACTCAGCTTTTAGTTACTTTAAATATTAAGATTGTACAATAATACACATTATAAGATAATAAAATATAATACATTGTTAAGTGGTTAAACCAATAATAATAATAATAATAATAATAATAATAATAATAATAATTCATTTATGTAGTGTAGTTTGCTTTGCAATAAAGTAAAAAAAAACAAGAGAATAAATAAAGAAAAGTCAAATTAAAACAAGAGAGATTTGTTTCTCCTTTTGATTACTAGCTGAGGTGTGAAACAGTTACAGGAGGTTCCTGTTGTTTACCACTCTCAACTTTACTTACTTTATATTTAATTCATGTTTTACTGCTTAAATTAAATATTGTACTTTTTACTGCACTACATTTTTCTGACAGCTTTAGTTACTTTAAAGATTACAATAATACACATTATAAGATAATAAAATATAATACATTAAGTGGTTAAACCAATAATAATAATTCATTTATATAGCACCTTTCATACAGGGAGTGTAGTTTGCTTTACAATAAAGTGAAGAAACTGTAGTATGTATAGTGAAATGCTCTTTAAACTCAAAATACCAGATAAAAATATACCAAAATTAGCAAAATATACAAAATATTAAAGTTATACAAGATAGTAAACATGGTAAAAAAGTGAGTTGAACAGTGCAGAATAAGTGGAAACAGTATATTATGGCATGTTATCGATCAAATGATAAATCTAGAAAATAATTAGTAGGTTAATTGATTAGTTAGTTATTTTATCAACTTTTTTTAAGCAAAAATGACAGAAATTGCATCTCCAATTTTAGGATTTGCTGTTATTCTGTTTTAATTTGCTTCTTTATTTAATCCCCTTATTTATTTATTCTTCTGTTTCATTTTCCCTTTTGAAATTTATGTATTTATTTTTATGAATTCTTAAAATTTAATTAATACAAATTAATTTTTTATTAATTAATACATTTTTGCATTTATTTGTATTTATTAATTTATTTTTGCAATTATTAAAATGACAAAAAAATGCATCTCCAATTTGAGGATTTGCTGTTTTTTTTGTTGAAAACTGAATGTTTGTTGGACAAAACAACATACTTCAAGAAGCATGTTCAGCTTCTTTCTGGCATTTTATACGTCAAATGATAAATCTAGAAAATAACTGGCAGGTTAAACGACTAGTTTCAGCCTTACATGTAACAGAAGGATCAATAAAACAATGAGGTAGTAAACAGTGTGTTTTTGTTTTCTAACTCTCTGGCAGTGTGTGGTGTACTCTACATGGATCAGTGTTCAACCTGATTCTGCTGCTGCTGCTGGCCTGCCACTCCAAAGCCGTCTTCTCAGACCCGGGTCAGTATCTATGAGAGAGATCCATAAGTCGAGAGGGGAATAGTACGGTGGTCCCGAGAGCTCAACACACTTAACAACTTAAGAAAAGTTGCAGTGCGTTTAGGTGTCAGGGCCGCCGTTTGAATGGGAGAAACGCTCAGGGGGAAAGCACCAAGAGATGAGGATTTACTTGTGTGTTGTTGTCCAGGTATGGTGCCACTTCCTGAGACAGCCATTGACTTCTCAGACCTTCGCTCCCAGTCGTCCCGGATGAATGAGCGGGTGAGTTTAGTCCATCGTTTTACTGCTGAATCAATGTTTTATCTGTACAAAATGTACCTTAAAGGGAGATTTGTCAAGTATTTAATCCTCTTATCAACATGGGAGTGGACAGATATGCTGCTTTATGCAAATGTATGTATATATTTATTATTGTAAATCAATTAACAACACAACACAATGACAGATATTGTCCAGAAACCCTCACAGGTACTGCATTTAGCATAAATAATATGCTCAAATCATAACATGGCAAACTGCAGCCCAACAGGCAACAACAGCTGTCAGTGTGTCAGTGTGCTGACTGGACTATGACTTGTTCCAAACTGCATGTGATGATCATAAAGTGGGCATGTCTGTAAAGGGGAGACTCGTGGGTACCCATAGAACCCATTTACATTCACTGATCTGGAGGTCAGAGGTCAAGGGACCCCTTTAAAAAATGGCCATGACAGTTTTTCCTCGCTAAAATTTAACACAAGTTTGGAGCGTTATTTAACCTCCTTCCCGACAAGCTAGTATGACATGGTTGGTACCGATGGATTCATTAGGTTTATTAGTTTCATATGATACCAGTATCTTCACTCTAGCTTTAAAACTGAGCCTGCTACAACCTAAAACATTTCAAGTTGCGTTAATGCGTTAAAGAAATTAATGGCGTTAAAACAGATTTGTGTTATTATCACGTTTACTTTGACAGCCCTAGATATTCTAATTGTCCAAGTCTCTGGTGAGTTTATTTATTTATTTATTCATTTATTTATTTATTTATTTATTTATTTATTTATTTATTTATGTATTTATGTATGTATGTATTTAATAGGCCTACATTTCCATTAGTTTGGCGAGTAAAATATTTCAGCTTCTTGTGTAATGTCAAGCGCTGTAAAGGTTAATAATAGAGAGCTCCTCTCAGACTATGAGTGTGTTATTAACTACTATATATTTATCTCACAGTGACTCCGTAATTACATCTTAGTGCTTCTGTCTGCTGTTGGGCTTGTTATTATGTACTTATATGAGCTTTAATGACAGATTTCTGTGAAGTGTTGCAGCGATGGGCATGACGTGTGTCTGTAGCTCGTCCAACAACACGACTGTTGTCTTTTCTTTAACTTCTGTGGGTTCAAACAAACTGGAACCAAAACTTCCTCAGTTCTGGGTTTGATGTTGGTAGACAGGTGTTGGAAAATTGCAACGACAAGGTATAATTTAAAAAAATTTTGTGCCAGTGTTGGGCTGAAAGAATCAGCAGATGAACAGAAAATGAATCGACAACAATTCTGATAACCAATTACTTGTTTAAGGCATTTAACTCGAACAAAAAATGCCAAACGTTTGCTTGTTCCAGCTACTCAAAATGTGTATTTAAATATTCTTTTATTTATTTGTGTATTTATTTTTATTAATTTTTAAATTTATTTATTTGTTTTTGCAATGTTTGTTATTTTTTTTTATTTGATTTTATATTTATTTTTAAATGTATGTATTTATGTATTTAAATATATACATTTACAAATACATATGAAATAAAAAGAAATAGAGGCAAAAATAAATGAATACATTAAAAATGTCTTTCTATTTCTTTATTATTATTATTATTATTATTATTATTATATTATATTATTATTATTATTATTATTATTATT
>CAKAOH010039193.1:0-18878 GCA_916701665.1 Sebastiscus tertius | reverse complement strand
AAAAGATCTGAAAAATGTCCGAAAAAAAAAGATCTGAAAAAAATGTCTGAAAAAAAAATCTAAAAAAATGTCCGAAAAAAAAGATCTGAAAAATGTCTGAAAAAAAGTCTGAAAAAAAAAGTCTGAAAAAAAAGTCTGAAAAAAAAAGTCTGAAAAAAAAGATCTAAAAAAAATGTCAGAAAAGAAAGTCTGAAAAATTTCTGAACAGTACGAGGAAAATAAAGTTTTTTTTTAACATTACAGCAAATAAACATGTTCTAATAGAAATACAAAATACAAGTATGAACCTGAAAATGAGCACGATATGGGACCTTTAAGTTGACTAACACTCATAAGATTTTGTCGACTAATCGATTCGTTGATTTAATCGACAGATCTGTAAAACTGTAAAGAATCAAACAAAAGCACCACTTTGAATCTGGTGTTCACCATCTATTGGTTGTTTGCTTGTAGAGCTGATGGCTGAGGAACTGTACAGTTAATCAAACAGCATCAACTACATACAGTACATAAAACACAAAGTAAACCCTAATGCAATAAGTAAAGAATTTGTGTGTGTTCTCTCTCACACTAAACCGCCACACAGAAAAAGAAAAAAACAACCCCTAAGCTTCCAGATTCCAGACATAAGCCATTAAAGGGATTTGGTGTCAAAGTCCGAGGGGTCTTAAGGAACTGGTAAAGATGAAAAACGAGTGCCCTCCCCTCCGCTCCGTGTTTTTTTGTACAAGTGGGACTGTGTCATGTAGCGCTGCATGCTTAACAATCTAAGCCTATTACACTGATGGATTCCTATAAGAGAGGAGGGGAGAAAAAGGTAACTCACAACTCCACACCTGATTTCTAATTGGAGGAATATAATGAAGCAGGCTGGGAGAAACACAGCGAAAAAGAAAATAACTCCACTTCCAATATTTGGAACATTTTAGAGAAATATTTGCCTCAGTTCCACCATCATATATCAGTTTTTTTATGATAGAAATCCATAACATATGAGTTATTTTTGTATAAAATCTAATTTAACCTGTTACTGAATGAAAAACACCAATAAATGTTGTTTTCTAAATCATCCACTCTATTTTAAAACTATTACAATCACCATCTTACTAACTGATATACTATATTTTACACCATGCAGTATCCAACCAGTTATCCCAGGACTTTTTTATAAAGTATTAAAAGGATGATAGCGATTTTGCCGGCCTAAACTCCTCATGAAGGTTGTTTCTGGAAACGCAAAAGTCTGTGACTGAGTGATGAAGTTACAGGATTGGTCGGCCGACTGTTGGAGTCTCCTCATTGGTCGTTGCTCTTTCAAAATGAAAAGAGAACAGTTCTGTGTTTACGTTTTCCGGGGAGCGTGTCAGCGGTTCAATAATATCATGACATCGTGCTGTTGTTGTACATGTACTGTTGTTTATGTTCGTTTAAGTTACGTTATGTTGTGCTTCGTATTGTGTTACCGTGCATTCACATCAAGCGCGAAGCAAATTTTCACCTCGCTTTCCTCCAGAAATAACCTCCGTTGCTGCTCTGTACATGTTGAGGAAGTCCCAGATATGTCAGAAAAACAAACACCGTTGTGTCTGGGTTCAATAACGTCACCCGGCGGCGAGCTGTATTCACATACTGTGTCTGTATCTAGCAAGACGTACGTCGCTACTGCGGTATATGAACCCAAAATAAACAGACTGTGCTGGGATTTAATTTCAATGAACGGATCAAAATGATGCAGAAATAACGACTTTATGATGTTGATTTGTAAAAATGAATGCTTTGTCTGGTCTGTCCGCAACACAACAAGCAAACAACTTTTAAAATGTTTTCTGAACGGAGTTCGGATCGATCAGTGCCAGACACACACCACTTATATGATGAATGCTTTTGATACACATGCTGTAATCAAAAACTGAAATACTGTTAACCTTGCATACTGTATGTCCTTAACACCTTGTATAAAATGTATAACATACTGACTAGTAAATGTGACCATTTGCTATTACTGAATGTCATTTAATTCATTAGAAGTTGTCTTTCAATCAAACATTAAGATATATATAAAAAACTGGTGTCTTGTTTTTCCTTCCCTTGATGTTGACAACTTAGCTGAGAAATGTTTTGCATTGAAGCGTCCTTAAACACACCGCTTCATTTAGTGTATGATGATAATGTAAAACAGACTAAAACAGAAAAAGCATCCAGATATTCCCCATGATGGATGATTCATTTCATTTCGTTTCGTTTTCTCTGTTCATTTAAACTTATTTCACACAGCAGTGAAAATGAAAGGAAACCACCGGCTGGCTGGAAGGAAGGAAATCATTAGCAATAAGTCAGATTCATTCCCCAGCGAGTGTATTATCTGGGCTATTTCTTCAGGGTCCTGACTCATTCCCTGTGCATTCTCACTTTTTCTTTCTCTAATGATTTGAACCGTTGATTCCCCGTCTCCCCTCTAAAAGGCTAATGAGACATTACTTATGAACAGAGCACACTGTGAGAAGGAACACCTTGTTTATCATTCCCAAGATCTTCTCGGTGCGTTCAGTTTACGGTAAAGGATGCCGATCAGCTTCAAGGTTGAATTTCTAATTTGAAAAAGACTGCAGTTCTTAAGAACAGACAGGAAAGTGGACTGATTTCCTCTCGTTGTGTTGTTCATCACTCCCACTTAAAGCTGTTAGTCTCACAGTCATGCAAATTATTCCTAAAACAACACTGAAAGCTGAATATTGTTGAGTTTTGGACTGTTAGTTGGAGCAAAATAAGACAGCTGAAGTTGTCACCTTAGGCTGTGGGACATTCTGACAGGCATTATTTGAACAATTAATGGAGAAAGTAGATTAAATCGATAATGAAATACGCTAGTTTACAGCCCTAATTATGAGTATTTAATCTCCATTACGGTGCCGGTGTAAAAAAGGTTGTCGGCCGTCCGGTGATCCGTGTAAATGACAAGTGATGGGGTCGATCCTGTGTGTTTAATGGGTTGCTTGGAGGGAAAGGTTCGAGGGAGGAACACAGGTATTTATTGTGCAAAGATAAGCTCCTGTGCACTGTCAACAACGACACAACTACATTGTGCCTAATGAAGGGCACGGTGACGCATTTCACCGGTTTTCTGGAGGTTTTCTTTTTGCTTGAATATTAACCGAAACAATTAATCCATTATTTAAAAATGTTGCTGATTAATTTTCTGTAAAATGACTAATCTTTGCAGCTCTACTGGAGGATCTTATGTTTGATTCTTTTCTCCACCATCACTTGTTCTCATACACACACCTGTCTATACAGGTGTACAAAGATGAAAGACTATACCGGGGGTCAGAAACCTTTACTATCACAATCTGTCTGGAGACGCAAAACATTTGATCATTGTGATGAAGGTAACAGTTTATAGACTAAGTATATAGTATATAAGTCTGATGCAGTGAGGGCCAAAGGTACAATGTACTACGGAGTATTAGGGCCACATTGAGGGAAAAAACATCTGAGATTTACAGAATAAAGTCAGAATATTACGAGAATAAAGTCATAATTTAATAAGAAAAGAAAGTCGTAATATTACGAGAATAAAGTCATAAATTAACGAGAAAAAAGTCGTAATATTGCGAGAATAGTCACAAATTAACGAGAAAAAAGTTGTAATATTCCGAGAATAAAGTCAGAACTTTACAAGAAAAAAAGTCGTAATATTACGAGAATAAAGTCAGAACTTAATGAGAGAAAAAAAATCGGAATATTACAAGAATAAAGTCATAACTTTACGAGAATAAAGTCGTAATATTATGAGAATAAAGTCCTAATTTTACGAGAAAAAAAGAAAATAAAACGTAAAATTACTACTTTATAATATTAGGACTTTATTCTCGAAATCTCAGATGTATTATTTTTCCTCAATGTGGCCCTTTTATAAATCCACAGGGAGCCACTGGAGAGGAGCTGAAGAGCTGCAGGTTGATGACTCCTGGACTATACCCTAAAAGAGAGACTGAAATGACAACACTCCTCAGGAGAACAATAACTACTAGTACAGGAGACATCGCCTGTAGATGAAGAGGGGATGTTGCAGCAGCACAAAGACAGGCTAATGAAATAAATTAAATTAAATAGAGAGATGACATTAAAAAAGGTTATTTGTGAGACATTGTTTTTACGGTTAGACATGTGTCCCTATAACAGCGTGACCCAGGGATGTGACGGGTCATCGGGTTTAGAGACAGTCCTACTAGTTTCAGGGATGAACCAACTAAACATGGGTTTTAAGAGGGATCTGATTCAGCATCTCTTTATCCCCTCGGTGGTCTGAGGATAGAGCGGGTTGTATGTTGGGCAGAGACAA
Source organism: Sebastiscus tertius (assembly GCA_916701665.1). Taxonomy (NCBI): domain Eukaryota; kingdom Metazoa; phylum Chordata; class Actinopteri; order Perciformes; family Sebastidae; genus Sebastiscus; species Sebastiscus tertius. The sequence continues at coordinate 14,536 of CAKAOH010039193.1, read as the reverse complement.
ACTCCTGATTTTGGCCTACTTTCAGCAACTATTCTGACAATCTACTAATCGTTCCATTTCCTTCTCCAGCAAAAAATGCAAAGCGCTCGCTGGTTCCAGCTGCTCTGATGTGAGGCTTATCTTCCCTCCGTTGTGATAATGAACTGATGTTTTGGAGTTTTGGACCTCTGGTTGGTAATTGGACATAATCTAGGGTACCACTATGAGTCTGTTAAAGCTGCAGTAGGCAGTATATTTTTGGCATCATTGGGCAAACATCCCATAATAACCTTTCAGCATATTGTAATTCAAGGGTTCTGAGAGATAACTAGACTTCCGCTCCTCCTCATGGCTCTGTTTTCAGGCTTTAGAACATCTAGCCCGTGACGGGAGACTTTGACCAATCACAGGTCATTTCAGAGAGAGAGAGTGTTCCTATTGGCTGTGCTCCGGTCATGTGACCAGAACTTGGCGTTCCTTCACCAGATTTCACAATCAGCGTCACAAACTTCCTCATGTTACAGCTAAACCGTGCACTACAAGATGATCCTGAGAACATCTGAGGAGAGAAATAGACATTAACGTAACAGAATATTGATTCATATTTGATCAGCGCTGCCTAGTTTGACCGTTTGGTCGGAGTTCAGAGTGATTGACAGCCGGCTCTCATAGACGGCAGCTGAACAGCAGACCTCAGATCAGCTCTTACTGCTTGTTTTCCTCCGGTCTGTGAAATCTTGCAGATGCCGTTAGGAGCACCGGAGGACACAGAGGAACATGATTTTTTTCAGGTTACCTGTTTCATGTTCTACTGTCACCATATAGTTTTTTGCTTAAAGTTACGACTTTATTCTCGTAATATTACAACCTTTTTCTCGTAAAGTTATGATTTTATTCTTGTAATATTATGACTTTTTTCAAGTGAAGTTATGACTTTATTCTGGTAAAGTTATGACTTTATTTTCGTCATATTACGACTTTTTTCTTGTTAAATTATGACTTTTTTTCTCGTAATCTTACTACTTTATTCTGTAAATCTCAGATGTGTTTTCCCTCAATGTGGCCCTAATACTCCGTAGTACATTGTCTCTTTGGCCCTCACTGCATTAGACTTATATACTATATACTTAGACTATAAACTGTGTTACCTTCATCACAATGATCAAATGTTTTGCGGCTCCAGACAGATTATTATTTATTTATTTTGCCTAAAATGTCTCTTTTGATAGTAAAGGTTGCTGACCCCTGCTATAGGTGATTTATTACATTGACTCAGGATGCAGGAGGTCAAAGGTCATCCATCTCTTGTCTCTCACCTGTCTCTGGGGTCGATCCAGCTGGTGATCTGGTTAACATGGTCAACATAGTAGACTTTTCCATCAAAGTCTCTGGCTTCCTCCCAACCCTCAGGTAGTGGCAACTCCTTCCTTGGCATGTCAGGCGAGTCTCCATGTAATTAACTCCTCTCTACTCAAAATCATAACGAAGGGAAACCATCGCTTTTCTCTGTCATCATCACCAACATCAGCACCACCATCAGCATCCAAAAAACAACTTATTCCCAAAATAAAAATAATTCCCAGTCTGATGCAGTTTGGATTAAGCCATAATAATAATAATCCATAATAATCCACAGCTTAATAAGGAATCAAACCTCAAAAAATGGATGTTAAAACGACCTCAGAGGAGAAGATGAATCCAGCATGTCCATATATAAACACTTTGTGGCTGCCCTTGGTGACAACTTTTAAACTACAATTATCCTCTAATTAACTGTATTAAACCTCCAAATAAGAAGCCAAACAGGAAAAGGTGGTAGTGTAGTCCAGATTAGAGGTGTTTCTTCAACAAAAGAGGCTTTAAAAATGCTCTAAAATCCTTTAAACTGGACTCGTTTCTGCTTCTTCTCCTCCTTGTTGTAGACCGGCCACCATGTTTAGCAGCAGTCGTTGGGGGTGACGGACCAGTTAGTGTGTACACCGCTGCTTCACGGAGGAGAGACAAAGTAGCTCAAACGGGTGAATCCACAGCCGTTAAATATCCGGTAGATCCGGGAGGAAGTTGTGTGTTATCTGTGTTGAATTATCCGGATAAAAGCACCGGACGAGAGGGAGTAAGAGGCAGCGGCAGCGGCGGTAAAGTCGTTCCCCCACTAGTCCCGATGACTTCGGTCCGGTCGACCGCTGTCAAGTGACGGACATTCAATGTTAGCTAGCTTCCGGCTAGCGTTTTCAAAATAAAAGTTATATTGGAAAAGTTCGACCGACGTAATACTACTTCCGGTCATAATTTGTTTACTTCAAAATATAGCTATTTATAATAATTATATATATAATAATAATAATGATAATAATGATAGTAATAATACAAATAATAATTATATTAGTAATAATAATAATAATAATAATAATAGTGATAATGATAATAATGATAATAATAATGATAATAATAACTTAATTTATTTGGCACTTTTAAAAAACAAGCTACAAAGTGCTTATCACAATTTTTTAATTCTGAATATAATAATAATAATAATAATAATAATTATTATTATTATTATTATTATTATTATAATAACAATAATAATAATAATAATAATATAAACTTTATTTATATGGCACTTTTTAAAAACAAGTTACAACGTGATTATCACAATTTTGTAATTCATAATATAGTAATAATAATATAACTTTATTTACATAGCACTTTTTTCAACAATTTTTAAATTCAGAATATAATAATAATAATAATAATGATAATGATAATAATAATGATGATAATAATAATAATAATAATAATAACTTAATTTATATGGCATTTTTCAACAACTATTTACAAAGTGCTTATCACAATTTTTTAATTTAGAATATAATAATAATAATAATAATAATAATAATAACTTTATTTACAAAGCACTTTTTAAAAACAAGTTACAAAGAGCTTATCACAAGTTTTTAAACCCACAACATTATCCAATTGATTAGATTGTGGCTGGTATTAAAAAAAATCAATCAATATGTGTATGCTATGTTGATGAAATGGGGGGTAATATTTACATTAATCTCATTTATTACTGCATCAATGGTTTCATACATAATATTCTGCTGTACTTTCAAAGTAGTATGTATAATAATGACCGCATACTCCCATCTATCAATACAGTTACATATATAGTACAATTTATGTTTTGCAGTTTGCCTGTTGATTACGATCTGCAAGAGGTCAAATGCCACCTATGTTTATCTTTATTGATCTCCTATTGTCTGTACAGAGACATGTTTAAGCTTATCATAGTTTTGTCCTTGTTTTGTCAATTTTTAATTTCATTTTTTATTGTTTATTGCATTTTTTTTTTTCTTGTGGCTGCGGTAGTTTTAGACAGTTTGACTCATTTGTTTTCTGTATATTTACTTATTTATTCTCATATAGCCTAACTATTGTGTTTTCTAGTCAGTGGCCCTCACACAGGTGGCTGCAATATCAAACTTTCAAGCCCACATCGCCCTCTGGAGGTGAACTGCTGAACTGCTGAAAGGATCAATGAAGACTGACTTCAGGTCAGTTTTACAGGCTGTATCTCAGGTACCTCCACTCTGATTTAGATGAAACTTGGAGGGATGACTCCTGACAACTCTGTGTCCCAACACTAAAGAAATCACACCCTTTGTATTGAAGGTGACTCAGTAATGTAAAGAGCAAAGGAAGCACCTGGTCTGGTTTTTAGTGCAACAGGTATCTTGTAGTTTACTGTTTCAGCAATTTAAACACACTGTTTATTTAATTAAATCAACTCACTGCACAAAGGTCAATTGACATATTGTAAATATCAGAGACCCTACATTTGGAATAAATTACCTGCAGGAAATTATATAATTCTGGAGAACAGCATTAAATTACCAGTTGATTTATTTTATTTTTTGCTGCAGTGACAATTTATGACCTTTTAAAAACCTATTTTCATCGATAAACCTACTTATACTTTATTATGCTATATACCTCTATACGCCACTAGACTACATTTTAGAGGGAAATATTTTACTTTTACCCCAATCCATTTATTTTACACAATTAATTATTTGCAAATTAAGATTCTACATACAAAAATTTATTAAATTAAATTATATAAATAAATAAAAATAAATAATAAATAAATAATATAATAAATCATATATTTTTTTATATAATATAATAAATAAAAACTAAATAAATAAAATTCTAATTATACATAAACATTTTGAAGGTGTCACTTTGGGCTTTGGGTCATTGTGACGCGATTTTTCATTTTCTTTAAACAATCAATCAATTAATGGAGAAAATAATCAACAAATTTTTCCATAATGAAAATAATAATTAGTTAATAGGTTGAACTTGAATAAGCTCCACCTCAACAAACTACCACAATAAAAATCCTGCTTTTACATTAATGCATGAGTAATAAGAATCTATAATACAGTATATACCATGTATAACAGTCACAGGAGACATTTCAGATTCTGTGTGTGAAGTGCTGAGTCAGAAACCAGATGATGTTTTTATAAATCCAATTAAACAACAAAATAATTATATAAATAAACTATGACTTGACTTGACTCTAGATGGAGCACTTCACCTCCTCACCTCTCATGGGTGGAGATAGAGAGAGACTCTGATGGTGACAACATCGATCTGATCTGACTGTTCATCCTAATATAATCTGATTCTCATGTTGCCTGACAGTCTAACAGATCCAGCTCATGTGTTTCAGCTCACATGTTAAATTCCAGCTGTTGTACATTTGACTGAGCTCTCTCACCTGCAGAGAGGCTCCTGATGCCTTCATGTCCTGTCGGAAATATTATGAATTGGGTCCACAAAGTGGTAAACTATAGATTTTGAGAGTAGGTGTCTGGTACATGTTATGCATATAGATCAGCATATTTTTTTGGATACTTATTGAATTAGGAAGCTTACAGTCTTAAAGGGGACACATTGTGCTCATTTCCAGGTTCATACTTGTATTTTGTTTTTCTACTAGAACATGTTTATATGCTTTAATATAAAAAGAAACGTGATTTTTCTCATATGGTTTGTCTGAATATACATATATAGTTTGGCCTGGTGAAGTGGTGAATAAGAAAATCTTGATTGAAAGGAATTGGCACCGAGACATGTTAAAGGGGACATATCATGAAAAACTCGCTTTTTTTGTGCACATACGTCTGGGTATCTGGAGTGCTATACAAACCTACAAATTGTGAAATTAGACAACCCAGTCATTTTTTTGTGTAGCTCTCTCAATCAGAAAACATGTGAGTCAATAAACCATTCAGATTTGTCTCCCCTTCCTATGTCACATGCAGGCTCATTAGAATATATGAATATATCGCTCACAACTTGAAGACTACCTTTGCAAAGGTGCACCATATTTTTCAATTGTAATATATATATATATATAATATATATATATATATATTATATATATATATATATATATATATAGTGCTTCTATATTTACCATATACCAAGTACTTCCTTTATTATTATACTATATATTATTTGTAAATACACTATTATTTTAATTTTTATTTTATTTTATTTTTTGCTACTTAGCTAACTATTTTCTTAATGGAGCTTCAAAAAGTATATTTAAAATAGAATACATAAAAAATGTATATTTAAATGACATGACTAATAATGTTCTTGTGCCTCAAATGAATATCTTTAATTCTATTATTGTCTGTTTTGCAAGTCGCATACTGAGTGTATATAGGTGAGAGGAATCCAGAGGAGAAGCGATAAAAAAATGCCTGTGCAATATTTTTTATAATATGCAACCTCTACTACTCCCATATACCGAGTACTTCCTTTATTATTATGCTGTATATTATTTGTAAATAACTCACTGTTAACTCACTGTTTTCTTAATGGAGCTTCCCAGCAAAATTTATTTCACACGATGTACTTGTATAACCGGTGTGACAATAAACATCTTGAATCTTGAATCTTTTGTCACATCTCAAAGGTGCTTTATTCTATCATTCCAATTTTTCATGTTTTTGTAAATCAATTTGTTCCTAATGACTTCATATTATTGCTTTCTGTTTTAATTAGTGTTTTTTTAAAAAAAGATCAATATATTGGGGTCATATAGGGGACTCCAGTCAAAAGCACCCAATTACGATACGGTACGGTACGGTACGATAAGATATGGTATGATGCGATACAATACGATACAACTTTCTTGTCAGTTTGCGCTGAAATTCATTTTGCATCCCTAGGCAGCGCAGTTTGAGAAAAATATAAATAAAATATAAATATAATAAAATATCTAAAATATTTAAAAATAGAATAGATTAAAAAAATGTTTGCCATGGGTTCTAATATAAATTGCATGACTAATAATGTTCTTGTGTGTTAAATAGTTTGGTAGGATGAGGGTTAAATAAATATCTTTCTTCAAGTTGCAACTGAGTGTAATAGGAGAGAGGAATCGAGAGGAGAAGGGAAGTTAACGAGCTGCACTTGAACGCATCATTTTGCTTCCTCTTGCGCGTCTGGAAACAAAAACAAGCAGCGAGATCTGATCACATGTAGTCCGACCAGCAGCAGCAGGAGCAGCAGCACAACAACCAGAGGAGGAGGAAGAGGAAGGAAACAGTCAGTCAGAGTCAACACTCCTCCAGCAGCTCCTCCCCGGCTCCTCCAGCTGCTCTCCCCGGCTCCAGAGCGCTGTGTCCCGGCCGCTCGGAGCTCCTCTCATGGTTCACATGGTTCTGCTCCGGAACATCTCCATCGCTCTGACCGCCGCCGTGGCTGCTCTGGGATCCGCTCTCTTCATCGCCTTGAACTTCTTCTACAAGAGGCGGATATGGTCTCCACAGGCGGAGTACTGCACCATCAAAGAGGTGACAACACACTGGGTCCACTAGAATAATCATTTATTGTTTTATTATAACTATTTATATCAATATAAGTCAGTATAATATAGATTTATCACATCTGACTGAATGAATGAATGAAGGAATGAATGAATGGAACACTGCAGAATATTCTCATGAATATAATTGAGGTGGTGAAGAAGAGGAGGATAATATTTAAAAAAAAAAAAAATGTGAATGGTGAGAATGATGATGATGAAGAAGAAAAGGAGGAAGATGCTGCTGCTGCTGGTCATGAATAACTGACATGCCAATGGTGTGATGATGATGATGATGTTGGTCATATTTAAAGACAATAAAATGTGAATGGTGAGAGTGATGATGATGAAGAGGAAGAGGAAGAGGAGATGAAGCTGCTTATGAATAACTGACATGCCAATGGTGTGATGATGATGATGATGGCTTTTTATTATGTGGTGATGATGATGATGATGATGATGGTCAAAAAGATGTAAATAGTGAGAATAATCATGATGAAGAAGAAGAAGAGTAAGATGATGCTGCTCATGAATAACTGACGTGAATGGTGTGATGAAGATGATGATGAAGATGAAGGCTTTTATTATGTGGTGATGATTATTGGTCAAAATGACGTAAAGAGAGAGAATGATGATGATGATGAAGATGATGTTGGTCATATTTAAAGACAATACAATGTGAATGGTGAGAATAATGATGATGAAGAAGAAGAGGAGGAAGATGCTGCTGCCTCATGAATAACTGACATGTGAATGGTGATGATGATGATGATGGTGATGATGATGATGGTGATGATGATGATGATGGTGATGATGAAGATGATGATGATGAAGAAGATGATGATGATGATGAAGAAGATGATGATGATGGTCAAAAAGATGTAAATAGTGAAAATAATCATGATGAAGAAGAAGAAGAGGAAGATGATGCTGGTCATCAATAACTAACATGCTGATGGTGTGATGATGATGAAGATGAAGGCTTTTATTATATGGTGATGATGGTTGGTCAAAATGATGTAAAGAGAGAGAATGATGATGATGAAGAGGAGGAAGATGCTGCTGCTGCTCATGAATAACTGACATGCCAATGGTGTGATGAAGATGATGGCTCTGATTATGTGGTGATGATGATGATGATGATGATGATGATGATGGTCAAAAAGATGTAAATAGTGAGAATGATGATGATGATGAAGAAGAGGAGGAAGATGCTGCTGGTCATGAATAACTGACATGCTGATGGTGTGATGATGATGATGATGAAGATGATGGCTTTTATTATGTGGTGATGATGGTCAAAAAGATGTGAATGGTGAGAATGATGATGATGAAGAAGAGGAGGAAGATGCTGCTGCTGGTCATGAATAACTGACATGCCAATGGTGTGATGATGATGATGGCTCTGATTATGTGATGAGGATGAAGATGATGTTGGTCATATTTAAAGACAATACAATGTGAATGGTGAGAGTGATGATGATGAAGAAGAGGACGAAGATGCTGCTGGTCATGAATAACTGACATGCTGATGGTGTGATGATGATGATGATGATGATGATGATGAAGATGATGGCTTTTATTATTTGGTGATGATTGTTGGTCAAAATGATGTAAAGAGAGAGAATGATGATGAAGAAGAGGAGGAAGGTGATGCTGCTGCTCATGAATAACTGACATGCTGATGGTGTGATGATGATGATGATGAAGATGATGGCTTTTATTATGTGGTGATGATGATAGATGTAAAGAGAGAAAATGATGATGATGATGATGAAGATGAAGAAGTGTAGAGGTAGTGATGATGATGATGATGCTTCCCAAACATAAAATAATGGAGATGATATTGATGATGAAGAAGATTCAAGATTCAAGGACGATATTTAGTCATCTAGAGTGATACGATACGATACGATGATGATGATGATGATGATGATGATGATGATGAAGATGAAGATGAAGATGATGATGATGATGGTGAAAAAGATGTCGATTCAGCAACTTTTTTTGCCAAAAATTCAATCAGTGTGATGAGATGGTGATGGTGGTGGTGGTGATGAAGAGGAGGATGGAAGGATGCTTGGTGAATAAATGGCAGTGGTGATGATGATGATGATGATGATGATGATATTTAAAGACAATAAAATGTAAATGGTGAGAATGATGAAGAGGAGGAAGATGCTGCTGCCTCTCATGAATAACTGACATGCCAATGGTGTGATGAAGATGATGATGGTAACACTGGTTAAAAAAAGATGTAAATAGTGAGAATAATCATGATGAAGAAGAGGAAGAGGAAGATGCAGCTGCTCATCAATAACTGACATGCCAATGGTGTGATGATGATGATGATGAAGTGTAGAGGTAGTGATGATGAAGGTGGTTTTGATGTCAGTGATGATGATGATGATGCTTCCTAAACATAACATTGATGAAGATGATGGTGGTTCAAGAAGAGGAAGATGATGATGATGATGAAGAAGAGGTTAATGGGGATGAGTAAAGCAGAAGCTGATGAAGGACGTTGATAAGAAGACGATGAAGATGTGGAAAAGTGGCGTATAGCGGTGGCGATAGCGGTGGTATTGATCACACTGGTGGTGGTGTTGATGGTTTTTAGTCATCTGGAGCGATAGGATACGATTCAATGATTTTTTTTGCCAAACATTCAATCAGTGTGAAATAAACATCTGATTCTGGACAGAGCAGGTCAGGATTCCTTCAAAGGGAATCAGGGATAAATTAATTACCGATATAAACAAGAAAACAACGATTGATGGCAAATACATACAGCTTTTATTAGAAAATAATAAAAAGTGCAACTGCAGGACCCGCTGCTTCAGCTCTCCAGATACAAGGCACAAAATATAACAAACCAACTTCTATTCAGGTTAAATGAACAGCGATTCAACCTGCTGCTTCTGTCCTCATTTCCAGTCTAAACGGTAGAGCAGTAATACAGAGATCACGGGGAAAGGAAAGTCATTTTCTCTGAATGAAAACCCGACAGCGCACGGTGAAAAAGGCCTGTGGGTGAAGCCGCCCCTGAGTCTCTATCTCTGTAGTAGATGAATCGTTACTCTCCTAATGGCTTCCCAAATCTTTAAAAAGCCCAAAATGTGTATTTCAGTTCCACATCATGTAGTTGAGAGACCAATATATAACTGTGGCCAGACGCAGGAAACAGACGACTCTTGAACTGAGCCGTTCATCTGCAGCCTGAATATCTTAATAAAATCTATTTGCATTTGTCTCTAATCTCGTTTCCTATTCAATCAGCAGCAGCCCGTAATAAGCTCAGCCCGCTTTATCTGGCTCAGTCTGTGTTTAGAGGATAATGTTGTCAGTGTCTGCCAGCCAGCCGCTCGCTCGCTGCAGAAGGGAGGGGAGGAGGAGGGAGCGTAAATGTTTTCATCCCCGAGAGCCACATTGTACCGAGATGCATTGTGATCACGTCTTCGGCTTCAGAAAGCAGGGGGAGTCGACTAACAGCGTGTTTCTGACCTTGGGGAGTTGCAGCAGGTGGGAGGGCGGCTCATGCTCATTTACACGGTGACAAACAGTCTCTGAAAGAGCAGAAACAGATTGAGCTGAACTGGATAAACTCTACAAGCAGGTACAGACACAGAGACGAACTGTCAGGATGGACAACTTCAATGTCCGTTCAGATGTTTCTGCAGATGCTTGCACACATGTAGATGATTTGGCATCCCGTCTAGACCTCAGGAGCAGCTTCAGAGATCCCATTTCTGATATTTAATGTATTTGGATGACGCAGCAAAAGCCAGATGTTTACTGAGCAGCTGCTGTTTCGGCTACTAACGATCATTATCATGAGCTTATGTCGGCTAAACTGTTTCCTCAGGAAAGAACTGTGATTGTTGAAGGTTTAGTTTTACCTTTCCACTCCACTCTACCTTAAAGTTTTGAGACTTGAATAAAAATGGTTCAGATCAAAGCAGCAAGAGGTCGAGATGTCCTGACTTTTAGTGACTGGTATTGGTCAAAAACATAGCTCCTACACTTCAATATGTAAACCGGCCGGCCTTTCGTCAGAGCCTTGCTGCCGGGTCAACGCAGGTTGCTTTAGAAAGCAACCTCACAAATACATGAAACAGCTGATAGCCACCTATCATCAAATACAACCAACAACACCACTAAAGCTCACTAGTTACCTCCGCCAAGGCTGAAGGCCTAGGAAGGAGGTTATGTTTTCACCGGTGTTGGAGGGGTGGGGTGTGACAACTGTAGATTCAGCGTTTTTTCACATTAAAGCTGCAGTAGGCAGTATATATTTGGCATCATTGGGCAAAAATCCCATAATAACCTTTCAGCATATTGTAATTCAAGTGTTCTGAGAGATAACTAGACTTCTGCTCCTCCTCATGGCTCTGTTTTCAGGCTTTAGAACATCTAGCCCGTGACGGGAGACTTTAACCAATCACAGGTCATTTCATTGAGAGAGAGAGAGAGAGCGTTCCTATTGGCTGTGCTCCGGTCATGTGACCAGAACTTAGCGTTCCTTCACCAGATTTCACAATGGTGGCGAGCGGCGTCACAAACGTTCTCATTTTCCAGCTAAACCGTGCTACAAGATGATTCTGAGAACATCTGAGGAGAGAAATAGACATTAACGTAACAGAATATTGATTCATATTTGATCAGCGCTGCCTAGTTTGACCGTTTGGTCGGAGTTCAGAGTGATTGACAGCCGGCTCTCATAGACAGCAGCTGGACAGCAGACCAGATCAGCTCTTACTGCTTGTTTTCCTCCAGTCTGTGAAATCTTGCAGACGCCGTTAGGAGCACCGGAGGACAGATGATTTTTTTCAGGTTCTACTGTCACGATATAGCGACCGTTTTATAAAAATAACTTGTTTTAATCAAGTTTGCTCCAATACTTCAGCTTTAAGTACGACATTTATGTGACAAATAAATCAACATTGACTTCTGGTTTCACACGGGGTACGAACACCGTTCTCCTGGACGAGCGTCTGGTGTTTTTGGACCCACCCATCCACCCCGACCTCCTCTCTATGCCGTGTTTGTCGCTTTTTATACATCCTGGTTCATGATTATGAGGGTCAAATACAAATTGATTTTGTGGGATATTTACGAATTACAGTGTACGCCACTTCCGGAGTTGTTTTAACCCAAACCATGATCTCTTCCTAAACCTAATTAAGGAGTTTTGTTGCCTAAACCTAAGGAAGTTGTTTCCTGTGAAGACAGAAGTTTATTTTGAAAATTCGTAGGAGAACTCACGAAGAATGAGAGATCATACGAACCGTTGTCTTGAGATCCATATCTCATCTCATCTCACCCTCTGAAAGAAAGAGAATAAGCAGATGTATCGTATATTTGATCAGTCGGGTCAACAGCACTTGGTTGTAACTTAAAAAGACTAACTATAACACCACTATCGCTCTTAAAAAGTACTTAAAAGTTCGAGCTTGTTATCTGGCGGTGGTTGTAGGTGTAGTGTCGTAAATCACTAACGAAGGAGAAACAGACCAGATAGAGAAAATGTTGGTACAAAAAAAACGAGAGTCACAGAAGAGCTCCTGGAACATTGAACAGGAGGGACTGATGATAGGTGTATTAAAGGATCAAAGTTTCCATCACTTCTCTCTCCTCTCCTCTACAGCTCTACGTTTCCCATTCAGTGCTGCAGGCGAGCTAGCTTTAGTGCTTTCCTTCTGATAAAGCCAAGGTGTTACCAAGAGTCTGCTTTGCTGGAGTGTCCTTGAGCAAGACGTTAAATCCCTGTCAGATAAAGAAGTGCAGATCTGCAGCTGAGCTGAGCTTTTCTCCTCCCTGTGGAGCAGAAGAAACAATAGAAATCAATACAGTATCACTGCCTGTTTTATGAGAAACGTCTGAACCGGCAGAACTGAGGTTGAAATCTAAAAAGAAGAAGAAGAAGAAGTCGGTAAAGTATTTGATCTGACAAACGGGGAGCGGGAGATAAATGGCCAGAGCGCTGGGCTTGACTTGAAAATGTCAGCTCCATTTATTAACCAAAGAAATGTCAGATTTAAAGAAATAATAACATGTGATGTTTTGTTCAGTCAAAAAGCTTTAGATAAACGTCTGGAGATACAAAAGACTGCAGCAAGTATGCAAAGATTTATCACTTTGCACACAAAGTCCATGCTGATAGTGCTGCAAAAGAAGAGGCGAAGCGGTACGAGCTCTGCAGCCTTTAGCAGCTGCAGTGGCTCAACGCTGTCAGAGGTTTGAGGTTTGTCTCCCAGCGGACTGCAAGAGCTGGAAATACATGGAGGCAAGCTACAGATCTGTCAAAGCAACCGTGTTTATCTGGCGCTGTGTTTACCCAGCAACACCAGTCAGAAACACCACCAAAAATATCTTAGAAGTCTTCATCTGACCTCCAATTACAGGGTAGTTGTTATGTAGATTTATGCATCAAGAAATCAAATTAAGAGCAGATGCTGAGCTCGATGTAAACTCCATCCAGCCATCAACAAAGCAAAGTAATGAATGTGATATTTTTAACAAGAAGAGATGCATCCCCGCTCTAAAAAGGGCAGATATGAATTGCTAATTAACCCTCCACAGAAGCCGCACATCGGCGCACGGTATGAATAACGACTAACCTTGTGTGACTTTTAAAGAGGGGAGATGACTGACAGCGTAGCGGGATCTCGGAGGGATTGCGGCGTCTCAGGTGCAAAGGGAAGCGTGGAGGTTTGAATCGGGCTGCTAACCTTTACCGAGTGGCTGCCACTTGTCTTTCTGCAGATACGGTGTGCTCTCCGTCTCCGACCTGAAGATGCAGCAGTAAAGAGCAGGGTTATTATCATGATGCTGCTCTGTGATGTCTTTTTTATTAAAGTATAATATCACCACTTTTACCCCCAGAGGTTTGCAGACACTGATTCATATTCATGAACGTTGTGTGTTTGACCAATCTTTGACCTTTACAGATCATGTGGAATCATGCATTTACAAAAAAAAACACAGCAAAGACTCTTCCTGCTGCGTAAACTAAGGATGTTTTAGGTTACTCACTTTCAACATTGCATCCTGGTTCGAGCACCCAAGTGTCAAAAGTAGAGCTGCAACTAACCAGTATTTTCATAGTCGATTAAAGGGACTCTATGTAAGAATCAGAAATGTCTTGTTAACAGCTTCACCTATGGCCATTAAGTCAACTAAAGTCAGCGTCCTGCTCGCTCTACATAGACATGAAGGCGTTAAAAGGACTATTTGTAACATTCAGAAATGCTTCTTAACAGCGACACCTGTGGCCGTGAAGTCAACGAAAGTCAGCGTCGAGCTCGCGCTTGCTCGCTCTAAATAGACATGAACGAGCATCACTCAACACAGTGAGGAGACACACGTCAGCTAAAACCACAATATCACTCTATATTTCAGCTGCTTGGCAGTAATGTTAGCTGACCAGACCAAGGTCTCTCCATGAATCAATGCTGATCCTAGTGTTGGCTTTTCCCGCCTCGGCCTCCCGACCGCGGCCGGAGGGAACAGGGGAGACACCGGAGCTTTTGTTGGAGACGATAACGTTTCTCTCTGCGGAGCCCCGTCACTTCACAAGACACGGGAAACTTCTGTTGGTCTGGAGGAGCTGCAGCAGTTATTTCTGCACAAACGTCCACTGAACATTCACTAGATATTCTC
>CAKAOH010039191.1:0-25545 GCA_916701665.1 Sebastiscus tertius | reverse complement strand
GACAAAAAAAATGTCAGAAAAAATGTCTGACAAAAAAAATGTCCAAAAAATATCTAACAAAATGTCTGACAAAAAAAATGTCCAAAAAATGTCTGAAAGTGTCTGTCTCACTCACTATCAAAATGCAACCCATTATCTAGCCTGTCCACCAAAAGATAGCGTGTCAGTGTCTCACAAAACAAAACACCAGTCTCCTGCTTGAAAGTCCTGTATTTGTTTGTGGTCTTTCCTCACTTTTTATACTCCGTCACTAGCTCAGAGCGCAGCATGAAGAACGTAACACAAGTGACAAATGTCACGTGATAACCGTCACTTCATAACACTGCACCTTCATGCAGGAGTGTTCACGCCTTGGCGAGGCGAAACGTGACACTGACGCGCTTTCTTCAGGTGGACAGGTGGGTCTATTACAGGCTTTGCCGTGAGACTGGGCAGCAAAATGTCAGCTAATGCAACTCAGGAAGTTTTGTTTTGAAAGTTTGGATTTAATATTTATATGAAAAATGATTGTCCTTCATGCAACACAAATGTACCTTTACAGAGTCATGATCACAGTGGTGTGTCGTCTTGATAGTAAAGATATGTTTTGTTCGGTTTAGGTTAGGGATTTGTATTGCATTTGTATATTTTTAATATTTGTCCCGTGACATTCAACTTTACACTATATAATAAAAGATATCATTTTGTATTAATAGACTGATATTTGTACATTCTTTGGTGCTTTGCAAAATCAATAGCTGAAACTGTCTGGTGGTCTTTGTAACTTTTTATTTTATGTCACTAACTCTTACCATAGCTTTTATACGCGGATGTGTTTACATTGCAGTCAGTAGAGGATACATGCCGTACAAATAACACACAGAATTCAAGAAAGGCGTACTTATTGCACGCTAAACGCCTGGTGCATTATCGGGGCATTTATACGCCTTTTTGTGCTAACGGGCTGCACATAGTTAAGATTAGATTCTGCGCTGCAGTTCCACAATACATTACCAAATAAACAGAGTAACAACACAGACAACAAGAACACAAAGAACATAAAACCACCAGCCATAATATACATATAACATGACGTGGTTAACTCTTGAGTTTGGTACATGTTCTGTTTGTGCTGTCTTTAAACAGACATGTGTCTGACGCTGTGGAAACGTGGCATGTGATACTAGCTATCCGCCTTTAGAGGATATAAAGTCAGCTGCAGGTAGAGGCCATCCGGACCTCTTACTGCCTCCGTATGTGCAGCAGTAAAGGGAGTTCCCCTCAACCAAACTACTTTATAAACAACAAAATACTGAGGTTTAGCTTGTAAGTGTAGCTGCTTAAAAAATGACTGCCGCTAAACTGACATGTTTAAAAAGTCAACAACAAAAAGACCTAACAATACAGGGACTATTCAAAAACACCACTGGAGATAATGTTTAGGATTTTGTTTATTTTGACGCTGAATAACAAACTGCTCATGAATGGTTTTCATATTGTAGTTCAGGACAAAATAATAATAGTGATTGAGCCTTATTCCATCTATTTTACACACACATTTACCAAATAACAATAAGTCAGTCAACATCACTCTGAAACGTGAGATATAATGCAGGAGAGGATGTGAATTATAACTTTACCATCAATTTAGAGAAAGCAACACTAAAACAAATTGTAAAAAATGTATTCCTCAAATAAATCAACATAGAAAAATGTCACATTAGGAAAATAATAAAAACGGTGGCTCAGTAAACAGGAGCCTTATATGAGATTTTACCAACAAATAAATCTAAATGGATCACAATAATTCAACAAACTGGTAGAAATACAATAGAAGAAGGACGATAGTTCTGTAAACGGTGTTCTCAGTTGTAGGCTAACATCATGCTTAATTTGTCTTTTTTAACAAGCAATTTCTGATTCTTACATGGAGTCTCTTTAAGTAAAATATCAGAATACTTCTTCCACCTCTGTGATCTCCCCCCTGATTGTAATCAAACTAACTAATAACAGTAGCAATCTAAAGGAAACTTCAATATTTTAATTATAGGCTATTCTGAGATTGGTAAATGTGGACATTAATATTCAGTAAACTGAGTGTTCATGTTTCTATTTCCTCCCTCCTCTCTCTGACTCAGGTTTCCTCTGAATCTCCTCCAGTCGTTTCTTAATTTGCTCCATGTCGTTCTCTACTTTCTTCTTCTTCTCTGTAATTCTGTTAACCTCATCCATTGTCTTCTTCAATAGTCTTTCTGTGTTCATTAGCAGTAGTTGATGTTCTTTCTTCCTCTGGTTCAGGCTCCAGTTGTTCTCTGTTAGGATTTCTTTTAGTTTGCCGTATCCCTGACCTCTGTTAGCTGTTCTATCTCCCTCCTTCTCTCCCTCCTCCTCCACTGAATTAACCTTCTTTTCATTCTCCTCCACCAGGCTCTGTGACTTCTGCATTTGGTCGGTGAGTTTCTCTTTCTGCTTCTCCAGTTCCTTCATCAGTTCTAACAGAGTACCAACAACCTGTGTCAT
Organism: Sebastiscus tertius; assembly: GCA_916701665.1. Lineage (NCBI taxonomy): Eukaryota > Metazoa > Chordata > Actinopteri > Perciformes > Sebastidae > Sebastiscus > Sebastiscus tertius. The sequence continues at coordinate 23,046 of CAKAOH010039191.1, read as the reverse complement.
ATCTTTCTGTTCTTCCTCTCTCTTCTCTAACTCTTCCTCCATTTTCTTGATTTCTGTCATGAGATGCTCTCTGCTTCCTTCTGCTTCCATCAAAGGCTGCCGTGTTGTTGTCTTCATCTCTGGCTGTGAAACTACATCAGACACAGAAACCAAACAAAAAAAAGTACATTTAAATGACAGCAAACAATATCTTTACTGTGCTTCTCGTATGGGAAACATTTCAAAATAAGACGTAAACCATTTAAAACAGGAAACTCTGTTCTGATAGTCAGAAAGTGGAGTGCTACTTAAATTCCCTCCTACATGACAAACCTTGAAAATACATTTTGAATAATGTAATCAGAATTGTCATTGGGTAACATCTGCCTCATATCACCGTATCCTTAAGAGACAGAAATTAATTATTAAAAAGATCTAATTAATTTTTTGCTCACCGATTTTGTTTTGTCTCCATTTCCAGACAAAACAAAGACAAAGGACAACAGCAAGAACAAACAGGAGCCCAAACGACACGCTAATGGCAATAGATGCAGTACAAGCAGACGGAGCCATGAAGAAATCCTCTGAAATAATAAAAGAGAGAACAACAGATCATCAGGAAAACATAAATATATAATATATATAAAAATAAAAACCATTAAGTTCTGCTGATCTGTGTGTTAAAACACTGCCTTTAAAAGCTTCATAAAATGCTGTGGTGGTCTTTTTTCTGAATAGTTTCTAAAAGACGAGGCCTTAACGCGACTAAAACAACACTCACAGTGGATTTAGTCCAAACAGTGTTTGTTTGGTAATGATTTCAATATTTTATTTACAAAATCAACAACTGAGAAATTGTATTTTTACTTTATAATATTTTTATATTGAATGTACATACTTGACTTTGGATTCTTTTTTGTTATCTTATTTACATTGTTATTGATCTTATTTGTTATTATCTAAGTTTTACTTGATCATATTTCATTATTAGAATAAAACTACTCCATTCGGAGTCAAAATTATACAATTTAGTTATTTTGTTATTGATTTTATTCTGTGCACAACAGTAGAATGTGATGATGCACAATGGTAGAATGTGATGATGCACAATGGTAGAATGTGATGATGCACAATGGTAGAATGTGATGATGCACAATGGTAGAATGTGATGATGGTAGAATGTGATGATGCACAATGGTAGAATGTGATGATGCACAATGGTAGAATGTGATGATGCACAATGGTAGAATGTGATGATGCACAATGGTAGAATGTGATGGTGCACAATGGTAGAATGTGATGATGCACAACGGTAGAATGTGATGATGCACAATGGTAGAATGTGATGATGCACAACGGTAGAATGTGATGATGCACAGGGTGAATGTCATGGCCAAAGGCTCCATTGTGTGCCCATAGCCTCCTGTAGTGGATATCAGTAGTATTTTAGAGCCAGATTCCCTTTCAAGAGGTAGAAAATCCATTTGGCACACTTTGGGTACCCAAGTGGTCCAAACGGAGAGTCCTCCTGGTCCTCTCCACACTAAAACCTTTGTAGAATCCATGTGCTTTGTGTTATTTATATCTGCTTTGGCTCAGTTGTAGTTGAGGAGTTGCTGAATGAATTCAGTGGCATCTCTGTGCATGGCATCGTTGCTGTAATGCTGTTATCCACTGTCCAATGTCACTGACACTGGGGATGAATCCTCTGAGGTCTTATCTATCAATAGAGACCACGATCATGCAGATAGACCTGCTAGTTGTGGAGCTATTACAGATTTATTGTGGGTCTGTCTGTCTAGGAGAACCACACTTTTCAGCACCGTGTAGGGCGTAAGAGGTTAAGTTACGCTTCTTCCGCTGTGGCGTAACTCAACTACGATCTTTGCTCAACCTAAGTAAGTTGTTTTCTTGCTTAAACCTGACGTAGAAAAACTTGAGTGGAATTTGACGCTGGACATTCGTAGGTGCAATGCAAGAAAAATGAGGATGAACTTTTCATTAGCTATCATATGGACCGTTGTATGAGAATATGTTGCACTACAAAATGATACTGATGTTCCACTAGAAATCTTTCTCACCTACAATGAGTTGGATGGAAGCTTCCTTCCATAATGAGGGAAGGAAACATTTGTATTTCCCTGCATCAGAGAGTTTCACTCTGAAGAGCTTCAGGGAGACGTTTCCATTGATCAGCTGATCCACAAACAAAGCTGTGCGGTAATTATACAGTGGATTCTGACTCTGATGGACCAGTCGTCCGTCTTGGTGGACATGGATGTACTCCGGGTCTGAACCAGGTCTGGTCCACTCCACTGCCCTGGAACTGGCACTGATGGGAGGATCAAGGCGGCATGGTAGAATGACGTCATCACCAGCGGTGGCTACGATCGGTTGAGATGAACAAATCAGGTTTGACTGCCCTGTGAGGAGAGGAAACAAAGTGTCTGCTCTCGTCTGCACACTCACTGCACAGTATAAAAAACAAAAACAGACCACTTATGGTGGGGAGGTGGATGGGCTCAACAAACACCGGACTTTTAACCAGGAGACTCGTTTCCGAGACCGTTTTTGATCGTTTTTTTGTTTTGTAAGTTACGTTAGTGACGATTGTCATGTTTTTATTGACATTTGTGATGTGTTTGCCGTAGTTGTGTTACGTTGTTTCTGTACATGTTTGACTCAGTTTACATACTTATTTTAAGCCCAACCATGACGTTTCCCCTTACCCTAACTAAGTGGTTTTCTTGCCTAAACTGTGGACCTGTTGGTGTGGCGGACTAATGACATGCAAAAAGGCTAAAATTCGTACTCATGTCACGCGGAATGTCCGTGCAATGTCAAGGTATTTATACGCCTTCTTGTGAGACCAGGTTGAAATTAGTGCTGTGTAGTGCCAAGAATTTGGCGATACGATACGTATCACATTACAACGGTTCAATATATTGCGATATATTGCGATAATGTAAGCAAGGAGATATATTGTGATTTTTTTAAACCTAAGTTTAGGAAAACTTTCATCGTATAAAGAACACACCAACATATTACTTTTTTATGTAATCAGAAGAGTGGGATCTGCATTTGCATTCAACACCGTCCCTGTAACATCCCAACATCATAGCATTACCTGTGCAACATTTGACTATATCAAGGGACAAATAAAAGTGCTCGCATGATTCTTTGGTAATCAAATTAAGCAAATAAAATAATGTAAACACAGAATATGCAAAATAAATATTAAAAAACATAATATCGCGATACTCGAGTGAATCAATATTATCTTACACCCCAGTTGAAATATGCCATACCTGTTGTTATTGTTTTAATTTTTGAATGTGGTAGTCATTGAAGATGTGATGCTGAATGAATTTATAACAGATTAAACAATGCACAATGAGCGGCAACATAAATTCATGTACTCCTTTAAGTGTATTTAGTTATTGTACATGTTGTTATAGATTTAGTTGTTGATTTAAAGATAATTAGATAGCTGCTATTTTAGGCAGTTCTATCAAACCCCCACCTGTTAAAGATACCCTGTCAGCTGTAGATAACTAGATCTATTACTGAATGTAAAATATGCATGTAGTGAAATTCTCGCATCATAACTTTCTGAATTTATTAATCCAATAAATGAGGTTACCTGTAGTTACTGCGAGGCTGCAGAGGACAAACAGACAGAATCCAAACCAGCTGAACAGACGCATTTTCTTCTGTCAACAAAAAAAACCCACTAACTTAATTCATAAATTCAATTAAGAGGAATTCAGAGTGTTAGTCTATACAAGGAGTCTGAACCTCAATATATGTTATTAACTTTAATCATTTCAATGCCGAAAGTCACCATCTTTTGCATTTAAATCATAAAATAGTGACATATATTCTGATTGTTTACATATTAATATTCTATGTTCCTTATGAAGTCAGGTTGCTTCATTCAAACATTGCAGAAGAAACAGCAGACCACAGCTTTGTTGGCTTTCACCTGCTCAGATAATCAACGTTATAATGTTATAGATTTATTTTTTGGGTAAAATCAGTAAAATCACTCTGTAATATAACAAATCTTAGAAAAGTATCAGGTAGAAGTATCATTGTTTAGTTTCTATCAGACTGTATAAAATTGTGATTCAAAGTAATTTGACGTTTGCTTACCTTGAAAGAAAGCTTCACATTGTTTGTCCAGATGAGACTTTGGACTATTGGCGACTTTATGATTTTATAACCAGATGAACCGTGAACTGTGGCAGCCGGTTTATGGTTTTATATCACCAACTGAAACATTTTATTGTTCAGACGGATCAACCGACTGCTGCAGTGAGAAATCTAAGTCTACTCAGATTGGAGCGGTTTTTGTGTTGTAGAGCAGTGGTTTTCAAAGTGAGGTCCGGGGACCCCCAGGGGGTCCCTGGCGAACAGGGGAATAATTTATTTTCACTATAATCACATACATGACAGAATGTATGAATATTTCAGTCATGGGTTTCAGACACTTTCTGTGATCAAACATGTAAAAGCATAAATCCAATCAGATGGAGACGCTCAGACAAAATCTTATCAGATGAGGGTCTGCGGTCTAATTTGTGTCGGTTTAAGGGTCCCTGATGTAAAAAAGTTTGGGAACCACTGTTTTAGAGCATTTACTCTTTTAGAAAACTCAGTTTTATTTTTTTAATTAAACAAAATACAAATGCAACTCAATACGTAAAGGTTTACCAATACGTATTTTACTTGAGTATTTTGGAAAATAACACAACAATAGAAGAACATTATTATGTTTTTGTTTTCATTAGGGCTTTCAAAGTTAATACTATAATAAAGCATTAACGCAAATTAGTTTTAACACCACTAATTTCTTTAATGCATGAACGCAATTTTTAGGTTGTAGAGGGATCAGCTTTAAATCTAAAGGGAAGATACTGGTATCTATTTTGAGGTACGAGTACTTAAATTGACACATTACTGGCATATGGAACTAGAAAACCATGTCATACTATCTTATTGTGAAGGAGGTTAAATAACAATATGCTAAATGCAGTACCTGTGAGGGTTTCTGGACAATATCTGTCATTATTTTGTGTTGTTAATTGATTTACAATAATAAATATATACATACATTTACATAAAGCAGCATATTTGTCCATTCCCATGTTGATAAGAGGATTAAATACTTGACAAATCTCCCTTTAAGGTTCATTTTGGATTAAATTTGTGATTAAATATTCCAATCGATTGACAGCCCTAGTTTTCATGTTTTTTAACTTTAACTTAGAATGTAAAGGAGACTTCACATCGATCTCATTTCAATGTGTTGAATGTGTTGAATGTGGTGTGACATGATTTTGAACAGACGATATGAAACGGCAAACTTTATTAATACAGTACATCTGTTGTCTTTACACTCCAGCAAACAGTTATAAAAAAACAAGCGTATTATTACTAAAAACAGAAACATATTCAGTAATTAAAAAGAAAACAAAATATTCAATAAAACACACATAAATACAACCTTTTAATGTCACTAACAACTAAAAGCACACAAACATTTTCACTGCCATGTTTTAATGTCCTGTCACTTTATTTCAGCGTTGGCCCCAATAATGTTTTAACGTCTCATCGTCGACCTCTAAAAGCCTTTCCACTAAATGCTAAGAATAAACACACAATACACCGTGTGCTGTTGTAGTTTAGAGCTGTATGGGTTATGGGATGTATGTAATATCACACACAAGATTAAAGTCAGAAGTCACCTTGAACTAAATTAATTTCAAATCCAGCTTCCAACTAAATAATGTAAATAAGTGCAGCAGCCTCTCACAAACTTAAATGAGAAAATGCATCCGTCTGAATTTCATCCGACAATATTGTTGATTAATTGAAAAAACTAAAATCAAAAAGAAAAAGAGAAGTCAGACGTTTGTCCAAGAGGTTTCCTCTGGCTACGACGGCAGAAAAACCCAAAAGATAATCATCATATTATTACAATATATTCAAAAGGGAAAAAAAGACATGATACAAAATCACAATATTAGAAAACTGGATTGTTTTTATGCCTCCATGTCGCCGACATTTAAGATATTGTTTTGTTTTCTTCTATTTCTTCCCTCCTCTCTCTGACTCAGGTTTCCTCTGAATCTCCTCCAGTCGTTTCTTAATTTGCTCCATGTCGTTCTCTACTTTCTTCTTCTTCTCTGTAATTCTTTTAACCTCATCCATTGTCTTCTGCATTAGTCTGTCTGTGATCATTTGCAGTTGTTGTTGTTCTTTCTTCCTCTCGTCCAGGCTCCAGTTGGTCTCTGTTAGGATTTCTTTTAGTTTGCCGTATCCCTGACCTCTGTTAGCTGTTCTATCTCCCTCCTTCTCTCCCTCCCCCTCCACTGAATTAACCTTCTTTTCATTCTCCTCCACCAGGCTCTGTGCCTTCTGTATTTGGTCGGTGAGTTTCTCTTTCTGCTTCTCCAGTTCCTTCATCAGTTCTGACAGAATACCAATAACCTGTGTCATATCTTTCTGTTCTTCCTCTCTCTTCTCTAACTCTTCCTCCATTTTCTTGATTTCTGTCATGAGATGCTCTCTGCTTCCTTCTGCTTCCATCAAAGGCTGCTGTGTTGCTGTCTTCATCTCTGGCTGTGAAACTACATCAGACAGAAGCAGAACAGAATTATAGTGTTGAAAGTAGAAACATTGTTGATTTCAAATGACCACAAATAATATCTTTTACTGACATTTCAAAATACAAAACACACATTTTAAAGAGGAAATTCTCTTTTCTGACTGTCCAATAATTTGCCAAATCACTATAAGCTTAAGAGATAGAAAATGCATTATTAAAAAGTCAAATATATTTTTAGCTCACCGATGTTTTGTTTCAGTTTCCAGACAAAGAGGACAACAGCAAGAACAAACATTAAGCCAAACAACACACTAAAAGCAATAGATGCAGCACAAGTAGACGGAGCCATGAAGAAATCCTCTGAAATAATAAAAGAGAGAACAACAGTTATAGAAAGCTAGACTTCACGATCGACAGGAAAGTTGTGTCTTATGAGTTGGAAGCTGAATTTATTTTAGAAATGATTTCTACCTGGCAGATGGACGTGTGTCTCTCTGTTCTGGTTGGTGTTCTTCTGTTGGACTCTACAGGTGAAGCTGTTGCTGTGTCTCTTCTCCACAGTCACTCTGCTGCTGACAGTATAGAGGTCATCAGGACCTCTGACTGTCTCTGGAGGTCTAGCAGAGAGGAGGTTTCCCTCACCGTCCAGCCACAACACCTCAGGCTCTGGATACCAGCCTTCAGACCTGCAGTCTAACATCACTCCTCTGGTGTCCTTATCGATGCCCACTAAGCTGATAGCAGGTGAGGAGACAGCACCTGATCAGATCAAACAGAAATTATTGGTCCAATGCTTGAATTATGTTCAGCATTCTTTGTATCTCAAGCATCACATCAGTGTCCACGTGGCTCATGTTGATGAGCAGCCCGCTCTCCTAAAAATCATGAACATACAAGGAAACTGCATTGTCAATTATGTTTCAAGGGAAACATTCACAATCGCAAAATGTGCAAAGGTCTTTTACCCAAGTGACCTATGTTCTTGTCTCTTGTGAAACCAAAAGTCAACGTTGACTAATTTTGTACATTAAGCGTATATGTATTTGTAGCCTAACTTATCATTAAACCATGAGCTTTTACTGAACATAACCAAGTAGTTTTGTTGGGTTTTTGCCAACACATTCTTACTCCTAACTCGTCAAATACCGCCGCTTGGTCAAGCGCCCTCGGGATCGGAGACCGACGTACGGGGTACCCCTCTTGCATTACTTTTGGACGGACCAGGGATAGCAAGTCAATATACGCTCATTACATGCATGGTGTCCTTTCAAAATAAACTTAAGTTTTCACAGGAAGTTAGGTTTAGGCAACACGACCACTTAGTTAGGGGAAGGAAACGGGCATTGGTGCCGTTAACTTTACTGACTAGCAACTCAAGCGGCAAACGATACCGACAACTCACGTGACTAACAACTGATATGACAAAATAAGTCAACACTACTTTTAGTTTCACACGGGGCACCAACAGCGGTCTCCTGGTTGAAAGTCTTGTGCTTGTTTAACCCATCCACCACCACTCCTGTTCGCCTTTAGTGGACTCTCACGCTATTGATACTACGTCAGCTGCTCTGACTGTCGAATAATGCCGCAAGTAGATTTACATTGGAGTTAGTTGAAAGCCCGGTTCGTCACATACTGTTGCTAAAGAGTGCCTCTGGGGGTCTGTCTCCGATGCCAAGGGGCGCTGATCAAACGGCGATATTTGACAAGTTGGGAGTGAGACCAGGTTGGTTTTCTTTTGTTTCAATTCACAATGTAAACTACAAGTTTAAAACTGCATCAATAATCTGGGAGAAAATGTTACCCTGTAATTGAGAATGCAGTTTAGTGGTATAGAAACATCATTTTTAGCACACAGGGTTGTGATGAATGTACAAATTCCACGTTTGAACATTTTAGCGTTCTTTACAAAATGTAACTGTGTTTAGGGAACTAAAAATGGGGACTGCCCATTGTTCCAATGGCCCGTTATTTTGAAACACAAATTGTCCAAAAAATGTCGCATTTGTCCGACAGCCTGTTATCCCCAAAACAAATGTCCATTGCTTCGGACCTTCCCAATTTGTTGCCGAAGTCATGACCCACCACTCTGCCTCTTATTACTCGTTGCGTTCGTTGGTTGGGTTGATTGGGTTTAGGGACGAGGAATTAGACTAGTTAGGTTTAGTGTAAGAATATCAGGGTAAGCCAACCAGAGGCAGAGTAGGGAAGGTCATGGCTCCGCCATGGTAGGAAAAAAAAATATTGCAATCGGGAAGGTTATTTTGCATAACGTTTAGCCATGCTAGCCAAAGTTTTATATGTAGGACAGAGTAGTCAGTTTACTTACCAACAAGAAGCTCAACAAAATACTCTTTACTCTGTTTTGGGGTGAAGCATCTGTATGTCCCGTTATCAGAGATCTTCACTGTGGACAGTGTCAGTGACATGTCTCCGTGCTTCAGTTTCTCAATGGACACTGATGTTCTTCCCTTGTAGGCCTCGTTCTGGTCAGTCAGAAGTTCCCGACCATCGTGCCACACATGGACAAATCTGGGGTCCAGGTCTGGTCTCCCCCACTCCAGTGTCATGGACACAGCATTCATGGAAGGATCCAGATGACATGGCAAAACAACGTCATCACCAACCATCGCCATGACGGACCGAGGTGGACCGATCTCCTGAGACCGACCTGGGAAGAAGTAGGTCTATTTTAAATTCACATTCACCTCCGTGAGGGTGAATATTCACCATAAACATGAACTGTTGATCGTGGCTTCTGTTGTATCTTGTAGAAATTATGGTATGATATAAGCTAAGTGTTTGTAATGCAGCTTCTGGGTGCTAAAAAATGCTGATCACCGTTCTTTTAACACTATCCTGTCCAAAACATAAATGTCATTCGACAAGGACATTCATTTTTTGTTACTAAAGTGATAAATTTCTACAGAAGGAGCTCAGAGAACCAGAAAACACTGGCTAGTGAAATGTTTTGTTGAATGGCTGGTTCAGACTACACAGCCCATTATACCCGTAGGGTGTCAACTTGGTTCGGGAATGACAATGAATGTCTTGCATGACAATCGATCGTTTTATCTTGTGTAGTGTGTCATAGTAGACAACCAAAGCCGCGTCTAGGACGCCTCAAATGATGTTCCAAAAGTCTATTATGCTTGATTTTTTTTTTTTGCCGTTGATGACGATGTTCTGTCATGGCCGTGACTTGCTATGCTGGCGCGCACAACTGTAAACAATGATGAAGTGAGGTGCTGTGAGGTGGAATTGTGAAACACATACTGTACCAAGGTGTTGCGTGTGTGTACGTTACCTCCACAAAAGTGTGTTAGGAGAAAGAAGACAGCGATGTTTTGGAAAACACTGACTGGTCCGACGAATCGGTGAAATCCATCCTTAATGTGAACCATCTCGAAGTGCTGAAAATTCAAATACACTTTACTGCAACATGAAGCAATATTGGGTAACACTTCGTTTTACAGGTCTGCAAATTTCATGGTAATTACGTGATAATTAGCAGGTAACCTATTTGAAATTTCTTTGGAATTACTGCCAAATTACCCCAATATTTACCTTAAAATTTATCAAAAAATACTTTGTTCGGCTGTCTTGACTCTGGACTTTTATTATTATTATTGTATATCTATTATAAACATTATTTAATAATTAGATTTTGCTATTTCTCAATAAGTAATAGTAAATAGCTGGTAATTTATTTAATACATTTCCAGGACAAGAATACATAGACATTTTTAAGTTTCCTTCAGCATCAGCAATCCAGTGATAGTTTTGTGTACATCCATGGGTACACTGCAAACAAGAACTGCTAATAGATACTTTTTTTTGTACTTTTAGTGGCACCAATTCGCCAAAATGTAATTAAATATAAGATAAAAACAGGACTCAAAAGAGAATCCCACCAGCTTCTCCTGATGGCTTTGCTTTTTTCTGTCATCGAATTGGTTCCCAAATAAGATGCTAGCATGTTTGCATCTATCAGACTAAAAAAAAAGTTTTTCGACTTCCTCTATTGTCACATAAATCCAATTCCAAATTGAGCCGATTAAGAAAAATTCCACAGAAAGTGGAGTTTCACCCAGAGATACGCTTTAAAATGGATGTCACCTAAACCAGCGAGTTTGCTGAAAAACAGTCGGCAATTGCGGCTGTAATTTTTACAGGCGTGGTGACAAATTACCCAGAAGCACGCGCTGGAAAACTAGTCTGAACAGGGCTTAAGTCTGTGAACTAGCATTGGCACATTCAGTCAGCTGTGAAGACCTTCTGTCTTTTTATGTGAACATAATGATAATTAAAACGTTGTAATAACGTTTAGTGAAAGCATGATAGCAGCCATTTCAAAAGTAGAATTTGAGAGTCCCACATACCTGTTGTGTTCGTGTCGCCTCACCTCTCGGTAAGCTGTGTGGTCAAAGTCCTCCAATAAAATGAAGTGTGCTTTGAAGGTGAGCATTTATAATAGGAGGTGTGTTCACTCTGCAGCGTTTACATGCAGCTGTGTATGAAAGTCCAATGAGCTTCCTGCATTTTTATACTAGTTAGATTTAAAATTAGTTTTTACATATTTACAACAATGTAGACAACAAAATGAAATACAATGCAAAGAAGATCAGATTCAGGCGGCTGGTTGTTGAACAACAATGACTGGTTAATATTTCATCTTTGGCCAATGTCCGTTTATCACCCAACAGTTTTTCATATTGATTGGAATTAGAATTTCATTCAAGACCTGAAGAGTTGTTCAAAATGATTACCACCTATTTAAGCCCCAGTCTGGTCATCTGGTTCAAGAGCAAGAAACTAAGTAGAGAGAATCAGCAACACACTAAACTGACCACAGAGCAGATAATATACAAACACAAGCAGCACACATCCATTGCAAAACACATTTTATATAGAAAATGTACAGATATATGAAGATGCTTTAGAAAAGTAAAAAAAAACATGAACCAAAACAGGAAATTGACACATGTTGCTGGAAATTCGTAGGAAAACGAAAGAAAAATAGTGAATTACTTCTCTGTAAGATATCACACAAACCGTTGCCTGAAAATACATTAGCTTTTAGCTGCACCTAGTTGTAATATAGCAGGCATTTAAAAATATTCAGACTTATAAAGGTATTGTTGTCTTCTAATACTTTGGACTGTTGGTGGATTTAAGTAACACATGTTGACTTTTTCCTCCTCTGACAACTCTACCCAAAATCTACTTCCTTCTTTCTACGTATTCTTGTAAGCTGAATCTCTATTGGCTCCAGCAGTCTCTCCGTGTTCAGCAGCTGCCTCTCTTTATCTTTCTTTGTCTCGTCCAGTTTCCACTGGGCTAGCAATAAGTCCTCTTTTTCTCTTAATAATTCCTCCGGTTTGTCAAATGTCAACTCTCTCTGTGTTATCTCTTTCTCCACTGCCTGAAGCTTCTGCTTGTTAACTTCCTTCTTCCCCTCCACCTCCTCCAGGAGCTCTTTGAGTTGACCCCTCTGCTTCTCCAGTTCAGTCTTCGCCTCCATCAGTGTTCTCACCACATCCTCATGGTCTTCCTCTTTCTTCAGTGACTCCTTTTGAAGCTGTGTGATTTTCTTCTCCAGATCTGCTTTATCGCCTTTTGTAGAGACATAAATGTTGTATATAATTTAGAACTGTTTTGGACAAACGTGACATAAAATATCACTTACAATAATGTCATCAAAAGGTATTTTCTCAAATTATTTATAATCATTTTGCATATCACTAAGAGTGAAAGAACTGACTTACGTTTCCATTTGTACATGGCATAAACGGCTAGAGTAAAACTAACCAAGTCCACCAGGACACCGCCTGGGCTCATGTGAAGAGATACTGTGGAAATGGATGCAGCAACCAAATCAGCTGAAAAGACAGCAAAACAACAAATCATTCACTGGAAGCACTTTTCAAATAAAAGCCAATGTTATCAAGTCCAGGTATGACCATAAATTAACAAAACCAATTTCACAAAACACGATGACATTTCACAAAACACCACATTTGAAAAAAATACAATATTTTACAAAACACGACATTTAACAAAACACGACAACATCTCACAAAACGCAACATCTCACAAAACACAACATTTAAAAAACAAGAACATTTCACAAAACACGACAACATTTAAAAAACACAACAAAATTTAACAGAAAACAAAATTTAACAAAACATGACAACATTTCAGAAAACATAACATTTTACAAAACATGACAACATTTAACAAAACATGACAGCATGTAACAAAACACAACAGCATGTAACAAAACACAACAGCATGTAACAAAACACAACAGCATGTAACAAAACACAACAGCATGTAACAAAACACAACAGCATGTAACAAAACACAACAACATGTAACAAAACATGACAACATGTAACAAAACAACATGTAACAAAACATGACAACATGTAATAAAACACAACAACATGTAACAAAACACAACAGCATGTAACAAAACATGACAACATGTAACAAAACATGACAACATGTAACAAAACACAACAGCATGTAACAAAACACAACAACATGTAACAAAACATGACAACATGTAACAAAACAACATGTAACAAAACATGACAACATGAAACAAAACACAACAGCATGTAACAAAACACAACAACATGTAACAAAACACAACAGCACGTAACAAAACACAACAGCATTTAAAAAAACACAACAGCATTTAAAAAAACACAACAACATTTCACAAAACAAGACAACATTTTATAAAATCCGACAGCATTTCAGAAAACGCTACATTTCACAAAACACGACAGCCTTTCACAAAAAACAACAGCATTTTAGAAAAACACCTTATTTCACAAAATGTTAACCATATATCAATGTAATTAGCATTTGCAATTTGATTTTTGGATATAATTACAAATTACAATTTAGAAATCTTAGAAGTCGACTTAAAAATCCTATATTACATATTATGAGTGACCTAAATTTAATGATTTAAGACAGGTTTCTATAATATAACCCCTAAACATGACCGTAAATACTAAAAGAATACTATGCTCACTACAAGTTACCTCCACATGTGTGTATAAGGAGAAGGATGAAAACCGTGTCGAGGGGCATTGATCCACTGACGGCAGAGAATTCAGGTTTAAAGAACACTTTGTCCTTCATGCTCGGCTTCGTTGGATTCTGAAACATGAAATGAACCAGCTCTAAATCCCAGAAAGAAGTCAAGTCAAGTTCAATCTAGGAACTCATCAGCTATCGGTGATACTTAGGCTGGCTATATTTGTGAGATTCTGGTGTAGCCAGCGGAAGTTTGAAGCCTGCGCATTGTTTACACTCCGACTAGCAACTTGAGATGTGGGACTGGAGTTTAGAAACAACTACTACAACCTCTTTTGCTCTCCACACGGACTGTTCATTCAACCGCATTCTGCTCAAACGTGATTGATTAATACTACTAGGACTACAAACGGAAACCGGAACACTTCCAATGCCAAAATCCTATCCTGTTGCCTACATATTCTACATATGAATGCAGAATCTGTCTACAGTTTACCAAAGTGCTGGATAATGAAGAAAAATGTTGGTATTGATATAACATAGCCAGAATAGTTCTAATAATCTAAATGCTATGATTAAATATTTGTTGATGAGTAAAATAATAAAGTAATTAAAAGTGTTAATTACCATAAATATTTTATTTATATATATAGTATATTCACAATCTCTTACCATTTTATGTTGTATTTTGAGTTTCTTGAGCTCTTCCTGTTCCACCAACGTAGTAAGCACTTTTTCCCATTCCTTCTCTATATTCTGTGACTGTTGTAACAATGAATTTGTCTCATCATGGTCCATTTTTTCATCTTTTTGGAAATAGTCTGAAATCAAATGGCACACAAAAGCAGAACAGTGTTCTAATAGAGAAGCTAAAACAGTGAATCTTTATATGGGCAAGAATGAAAGCACAGCAGCAAAGAGACATTCACTGAAGTATTTAATTTCAAAGAGCAACATAAACTTACAATAAGCTGACAAAGAGACTTCCATCAGAATTATTATATATATATTTTATCATCAAGAGCTGTAACTTACATATCCAAGATGTAGACAAAACTACGACAGCTGCAACACGAGGCAGGAAGGTAATCTGCATGACGATGCTACAGTAGGCTGAACTGGATGAGAACTGGATAAAACAAAAAACATTGTGGCACTTAAAGTCCCAGAAAAACATTAATGCTAAGAATCCAGGCCTGAGAATGGGTAATGAGCGGTCATTTGAATGAGTAATGTTTATTCATAAAACTGAAACCGCTTGCTGCTGCAGGCAGAGTGCATGTTGTTTAGACTTGTTGTCTACTTGTTTTGAGATTTAAATCTGTAAAAACATTGCAGAGGCAAACTGTAATTTAACAAAACTACAACATTAGAGATACTCCAATACATATTATATCATGTAATTCCTTTAAAAGAATGTTATAGCCAACAACTTTAATAGAATGAGCAATAGAGAAGAGGTGAAAGAAAGCGTACATACCTGCTCTGTGCATTAAAGTGTCCTCGGCTCAGAGTAGCATGCTGTGAGCTGCCCGGTCAAAGTCCTCTAATAAAATAACTCGTACTCTGATGCCGCTCACCTGTAATCAGGGAAGGTGTGTCGACTTATTGTTTTCTCCTGCCTGCTTTTACACACATATATATATATATATATATATATATATATATATATATATATATATTTGACAAAAACTTTCTCACTTTGTGACACTACAGTTTGATAGAGTAAAAATTTATCTAATTATATAATTTTCATAAACTTTGATTTCATCTAATTGTGTTATTAGAATCAAAGGTTTTTAGTGAGGGAATTTTGGATATCTCTTTTTATCACTCCATAAATCAGAAAATACTATCAATAGCCATAAAAAAATCTATTTTTTCCATGTTTTTAGTAATACAATGTTGTATAAGTCAGGCTATGAATGATATATAAACAAACCCCTCTGTAAAAACCTTCAGAATATAGGTAGGTCTTAAACTGGAGAGTTTGGTGTATGTAAATGTATGTATGACAAAAACCTCAATTAGATAAAATGACCTTTGAAGATATGGATTGGTACATTTCATACATTTTGAAGACACCACAGTTGAATAGGGTAAAGATGTTAACTACTAGAAAATACTGTCAATAGCCATTAGAAGATATATTTTCTCCTTGTCTATAGGAATACAATGTCTAATAAATCAGGCTATAAATGATGTATGAACAAACCCCTCGGTAAAACAAGTCAAGAATTGTCAAGTCGTGAATTTTATTTGAATAGCCCAAAATCACATATCACAAATTTGCCTCAGGGGACTTCAGAATATAGATAGGAATTAAACTGGAGAGTTTGGTGGATGTAAATGTATGTATGACAAAAACCTCAATTACATAAAACTGCTTTTTAGATATGGATTGTTAAATTTCATATATTTTGAAGACACTACAGGGGAATAGGGTAAAAATGTTGACTAATAGATATCACCATGAAACTTCCCCAGTTGATTACTGACATTAAAGCAATTATCTTTTGTATTACAAGCTTTCTGAAATTTGATGTTTAAACATGCAAATGAGGCATTATCTAATGCTAACTTTAGGAGAATTCTACAGACACAAATAGACAAAGTAGTAAAATAAAGACCTAAATTGGTATTTTAGATGTTTTCTTTTCACTAAACTGAAAGAAGACATGTTATGGAAGTTAAATAGCCCAAAATCTCAATATTGCATGGAAAAAAGCATCTCAAAAGCAAAATGTAGATCAAACTCCAAATTCAAATTTTACTTTTTACATAAAATGTGACGCATGGTCTGGCCCCTCTGTACTGAAAGAGTCTCAGGTCAGGCAAAGTCTCAGAAAAACAAATCATTATGGAAGCATCTCGAAACCTGTTTGTTTTATTTAGTTTTTTGGGTTTTCTAACTTTATATTTTGTGACATAGTACTCTTTTCTTCATTTCTTCTACACTGTTCTTCCTCCTGAAAAACACTTTGTACCTCCTGTTTTATAAAGTGATTTATACTGAGAAATATTTTCCATCATTTCTCCTTGACAAAGATCAATGAAGGCTGATTTGTGGTCAGCTGTGATTCTTGTTGTTTGCAGTAAAACCAAACAGTGAAAAAGACAAACTTTTCTCAAATTTGATTTTATTTGATTTACAAAATATCTGCAATAATCAGCTAATCTTCAACAAAAAGACATTATTACAAATACAAATAAGAAAGCAGATGAGCTCGTATGTCTCTGACATGGTATATATACTGTATATACAAATATGTTAATACAATCCTCACACAGTATATATTATTACACCCAGTCTGCATTCAACTGATTGAGTCTAGTTATTTTATTACATCCATCATAAATGTTGTACTTGAGGTCATTCAGCTTCACCTAATGATAATAAATCCTCCTTTCACACTGTAGCTACACTCTTTATATGACATGCAATTTCAACTTACACTTAATTTTCCTTGTTTTTGATTGTTTGTTTATTCCCAGTAAGCATGAATTCATTAATATGTAGTTTCCTGTTGTACCAGTGAAACCTTAGTGAACTTTATCTTTTGGACTTTTGGTGACTTTGATTTGTTCTGATTGTTTTCACCTTGTTGTCTGTTTGGCTAATCTATATAGATTTGAACATCACTCCTTTTTCTTATTCTAGTAAGTTTAGACTCTGTTGTCTCCAGCAGTTTCTCCATCTTCATTTTTAATCTCTTATAAATTCTCTTTGTCTCGTCCAAATTCCACTGAGCCTGTAATAGGTTTTCTTTTTCTTTTAATAATTCCTCCGGTTTGTCAAACACCCTTTCTCTCTCTGTTATTTCCATCTCCACCGACTGAAGCTTCTCCTTGTTCTCCTTCTTCTCTGCCTCCACTTTCTCAAGTTGTTCATTGAGTTGATCTCTCATTTCCTCCAGTCCTCTAATCTGATCCTGTAATGTACTAACCACCTGCTCCATGTTGTCCTTTTCTTTCTTCTTCATTTTCTGTGACTCATTTTGAAGGGAGGCAATTTCCTCTAATTTCCTCTGTAATTCATTTATGTAACCTTTGGTGGAGAAAAGATGTGACATTGAACAACATTAAAACACACAAAAAAGGCCAACAGTATTTCAGTAAATCAAAGTAATATTTCTTTCCCTGATAACATTTTACACCAAAATAATAATAATAAAAGTATTTTGTGATTATTTCTTGTGAAATATAATTATTCATTCATATGTAATTTAGCTTTGGCAATAATGTAACCTGAACATTCATGCCAATAAAGCTTATTTGAATTTGAATTTGAAAGTAAAATCAATGATGTAGTGTTCGATTTGTTCACTAAACTTCATCAAATATGATTTAACATCATCAAAAGTAACGGTAGGTTGGTGTTTTGCAATTAAATTTGTTATTACTGTAACGAGCTGTGACTTACGTCTATAACAAAAACCACAGATTACTAAACCAACAAATGCCACGACACCACAACAAATCGCAGCCATGGGACTACAGTCAGTAGTAAAAATGGATTGACCCATTTTAGCTGGAATATCACCCGCTGAGGAGGCAGCACCTAAGGGTGAGAGAGAGCAGAAACACATCTGGCAGGATCAACACTCATTGGCTGCAATCGAATAGTCAAAAAAATGACGTCCTTTGTCTTTTTCTGTTTCTTTTTCTAACCACTTCTCCTTGACTTCGATGGAAAAGGTCAGGAGGTCAAGGAAAACTGTGAAAGAGAATTCATAAGGACTTTTCATAAGGACAACCGCGGTGCTAAGAGAATCAGTTCGACTGTATTTACACCAGGCCACGTAATTATGCGATGGCGGATGTTGTTGACGTGGGTTGACCTCAGGGATGGCATTATCTCCTTTCCTTTCATAAAGGATGATTCAGTGTTCCCTGTGCTAAAGGAGCTAAGAAAATAAGCATCAAAGCTCCTTAACATTTAGGGAACTAGTGCAGAGCCCGTTGAGATTCAGAGATTGAGTTTCAGTCCACAGAGCCCCGAAGCCCCGCCCCCACTAATGCACAGAGTGCTGTTCACTTCAAACTTTAGTATTTAACGTTTCGCGTGTCCAAATTGTACTAACTTCAACACTGCACATCCTTTGGTTGCCAGCAAAACACCTTCCAAGTGTGGAGTAGATTAGATGGACGGTTCTCGAGATATGTGAAGGACACACAGACAGATTCCTTTCTTTATAGTTAGATTCAATCAGGTCTTATCATGGCTGCCATTGAATACTTCCTGGTCATTTCACTCCGTTAGCAACCTTCCTAAACAAATATTCGACCACAGTCATCAACCCTCTGAGACCCACAACCCCGACCGACTTTACTGTCTTTCCGAGGCTGATGCAGGGTCAGTTTTAGAGCGAGAGTGAAGCTACAGATATCATATGAAGCTACAAAACGAAAGGAAGTCTGGATATAGGAAGAAAAAATAAATCCCAAAGTTGGGCTAAATTTTGTCAAGGAAAAACTGGCCTGGCCATTTTCAAAGGGATCCGTTGACCTCTGACCTCCGGATTTGTGAATGTAAATGGGTTTACAGACCCATTTACACCCCTTTACAGACATGCCCACTTTATGATAATCACATGCAGTTTGGGGGCAAAAGTCATTCAGTTGTTTGCATGTGTTATTTTTGCCTATTCAAAAATGGTGTATTTGAATATTTCTGCATACTAAAGTACTCACTGTTCATAAGATCTTGCGGCTGTGAAGGCATACTGGGGTTCTGAAAACTGATATTCTGTAAACCAGCAACAAGATGTTCAAATAAGAAATGAGAAACAAAGCAAGAAATCCAAAATAAAACAAATAATCACAATCATATAGTTTGTTAACCAGCTTATAATGACATAAAGTAGAATCTTTACTGTTGAACATTTACCTTTTAATGTATTTGTTCATGAAGCATAGCTACTCAAAGTTCTTAAAAATAACTTTAACTCAGAGAAAATATCCCCTTGTGATGATTTTATTTAACAAATAAGCAACGATGACTATCGAATATCTCAATATTTTAGTTACAAAATCAACACACAAGAAATTGCATCTTTACTTACTACTTATAGCTTACCTGTCGTGCGTCAACGAATCAGATCACCTAAGAGTGCGGTGAGCTGCAGGGACAAAGTCCTCCAATAAAACGATCTGTCCTTTCTCGTTGGTCAGCTGTTATCAGGTAAAGGTGTGTTCACCTTGTTTCCTGTCTGCTGCAGATCTCTGATGATGAGTGCACATCTATTAACATTTACCATATAATCACATTTTAAGAGTGTTCATGCATGTCTGGTCAACATACTGTAAATAATGGTTTTGATTGAATGATTGCTTTTAGTGGAGTAGCGAAGGTGAAATATTGATAACAATTGCGCATTTTGTGATAAAAGCAACACATTTGGCACAGACGTAGGTTTATATGTTATGAAAAGATATAGATCCCGGGGCGCTGCAAATTTGGCCCCTGAGGGCCGTGAAATCATCATGAAAGCAAGCAAAGGGGTTAAGTATGACGGTGAAATAATCATGCTCCTTTTATTTGTTAAAAGCTTTTAAAAACCCTCCTTAAAGAATAAAGAGGGGAAAAGACATGTCTGTGATCTTCTGACATCTGATCTAATCAGCTTGAACACACCTTGGAAATCACCAGGGCTGCGTTCGAATAGTCAAATAATGACGTCCTAATGTCTTTTCCTAACCACTTCTCCTTGACCTCAGTGGAAAACGTCATGAGGTCAAGGAAAGATGAGAAGGAGACTTCAGAAGGAGTTAGGAAAAGACAACAGCGGTGTTAGGAGAGTCCGACTGCTCTTCCACTAGACTCCGTCATTATGATGCGACGGAGGCGGATGTTAGTGACGTCAGTCTGCTGTGGTGAAACTACAATGTTCTGAAGATGGACGACAAAAGGCGCTGCTTCTCCCCGTGCGTTATTAAATAGGTCTTAACTTTTGGTGAATTCGAACAGCTCTTATCACGGCTGCTACTGAGGTACTTCCAGGTCATTTCACTCAGTTAGGAACCTTCCTAAGCAAAAAGGACTATTCGAACGCAGCCCAAGACTCATAAAATCAGTTTTCCTGCAATATTTAGGAATATTAAGTGCCTTTTGGCGGCCATTTTGAAAAATGGCTGCCACGGCCCTCAGGGGCCAAATTTGCAGCACCCAAATATCTATATCTTTTCATAACATATAAACCTACATCTGTACCAAATGGGTTGCTTTTATCATAAAAGTCACAGTTGTTATGTCTAACTGTCCCACCGATTGTCCCATCATGGGACAGTGAATCTCATCTCTACGTACTGACTGTTAATGTTCAGCTCAGTCTGTTTCCTGACAGACAACTATTCCAATAACAGGTGAGGTGCAGTCATATAAAATATCAGCCCGTGGTGTAATTATAGCTCTAAGTCCACCGAGACAATAAAAACTGAGCGGTGACTTCAGGTCCTGTCTTTGAGAGTGACTGCAGAGGGCAGAGTGGGACTACCTTCAGATATTCAAGGTGTTGTCAGAGAGCTGAGTCCTGCAGGGTGGAGGATCCAGTCTGGCTACAGAACCAACCTGGACTCCTAAAGATTATCTTCACTTACAATGAAACTGCATTATCAATTACTTTTGAGGGAAACACATTTTCTCCCGGATAACGTTTGTTTTTGGTGTTTCAAATACATTTCTAATCAAAGTCTGCGTAGAATACGGACTAGTTCAGATTTTATAAGATAAAAGGGCATTTATCTTACATTTATCTTCGAAGCCTTTACGCTGGACAATTAATCATATGAAGGACAACTCATGCGGTTCTCATGAACACTCCACTGACTGACAGCTATAGGCTTAACCTCTTTTAACTAACGAACCCAGTAAACCAACATTCTAAGTGTATTTTGTCCAAACAATGTTTGTTTTGCAATATCTCAATATTTTAGTTACAAAATCAACACACAAGAAATTGCATCTTTACTTACTACTTATAGCTTACCTGTCGTGCGTCAACAAATCAGATCACCTAAGAGTGCAGTGAGCTGCAAGTAAAGTAGAATATTTACTATAAAACATTTACCTTTGAATCTATGTGTTCATGCAGCATAGACACTCAAAGATATTAAAAATAACTTTAACAGAGAATATATCCACTTGTGATGATTTTATTTAACACATAAGCAACAATGAATGTTTTGTAGTTAAAACTTAAATAACTAAAATGTAATTTTCTAATAACTTACCCGTAGTGTGCGTCAACAAGTCAGATCAGCTCAGAGTGCGGTGAGCTGCAGGGACAAAGTCCTCCAATAAAACGATCTGTCCTTTCTCGTTGGTCAGCTGTTATCAGGTAAAGGTGTGTTCACCTTGTTTTCTGTCTGCTGCAGATCTCTGATGATGAGTGCACATCTATTAACATTTACCATATAATCACATTGTGACAGTGTTCATGCATGTCTGGTCAACATATTATCAATAATGGTTTTGATTGAATGATTGCTTTTAGTGGAGTAGCGAAGCTGAAATATGAACAACAACTGTGCATTTTGCGATAAAAGCAACACATTTGGCACAGACGTAGGTTTATATGTTATGAAAAGATATAGATCCCGGGGCGCTGCACATTTAGCCCCTGAGGGCCGTGAAATCATCATGAAAGCTATGTCATAAAAGCAAGTATGACGGTGAAATAATCATGCTCCTTTTATTTGTTTTTTCTCAGGTTAAAAGCTTTTAAAAAGCATCTTTAAAGAATAAAGAGGGAAAAAGACATGTCTGTGACCCTCTGACATCTGATCTAATCAGCTTGAACACACCTTGGAAATCACCAAGAGTCATAAAACCATTTTCCTGCAACATTTAGGAATATTAAGTGCCTTTTGGCGGCCATTTTGAAAAATGGCTGCCACGGCCCTCAGGGGCCAAATTTGCAGCATCCAAATATCTATATCTTTTCATAACATATAAACCTACATCTGTACCAAATGTGTTGCTTTTATCATAAAAGTCACAGTTGTTATGTCTAACTGTCCCACCGATTGTCCCATCATGGGACAGTGAATCTCATCTCTACGTACTGACTGTTAATGTTCAGCTCAGTCTGTTTCCTGACAGACAACTATTCCAATAACAGGTGAGGTGCAGTCATATAAAATATCAGCCCGTGGTGTAATTATAGCTCTAAGTCCACCGAGACAATAAAAACTGAGCGGTGACTTCAGGTCCTGTCTTTGAGAGTGACTGCAGAGGGCAGAGTGGGACTACCTTCAGATATTCAAGGTGTTGTCAGAGAGCTGAGTCCTGCAGGGTGGAGGATCCAGTCTGGCTACAGAACCAACCTGGACTCCTAAAGATTATCTTCACTTACAATGAAACTGCATTATCAATTACTTTTGAGGGAAACACA